>CAUYLG010000621.1:0-33598 GCA_963573385.1 Cacajao melanocephalus
GCTTACTGTGAAACTCTCGGTCCTCAGCGCTTCCAATTGCTGTTCTCCTTGCGGTGGTGGGACCAGCCGAGCTGACTCAAAGGGCGCCCAGTCGCGTATACTCTGCACTGAGAAGCGCTACGCTGTGCCGGGGGGCTGGCAAAACAGCTGCGCTGGCCAAAAGAGTTGTATTGGCGACACGTGTGGCTCCTCCGCTGGGAATCTCCCAGTTTGTGGGCCACAGAAATTCGTCTGAAATTGCGGCGTCTGAAATGTGCTTTCACTGGGAGCTACAATCCCGAGCTGTTGTTAATCGGCTATCTTGGACCTCTCCGCCCGGTGATGCAGTTTTTTCTGTTTCTTAGTTTTCCTTTGGCGGATGCCCCTTCCCCGCAGAGCTGGACCTTCCCGGTTCAGCTGTGCTTACTGTGAAACTCTCAGTCCTCAGTGCTTCCAATTGCTGTTCTCCTTGTGGGGATGGGACCAGCAGAGCCCGACTCAAAGGGCACCCAGTCCCGCATACTCCGCACTGAGAAGCGCCACGCCGTGCCGGGGCTCTGGCAAAACAGCCACGCTGGCCAAAAGGGTCATGCTGGCGTCCCGTGTGGCTCCTCTGCTGGGTAGCTCCCAGTTTGTGTTCCACAGAAATTCGTCTGAAATTGTGGTGTCCACTCGCTCTCTGCGCTTTCGCTGGGAGCTACAATCCTCAGCTGTTGTCAATCGGCCATCTTGGATCTCTCCACCTGGTGATGAGGTTTTTTCTGTTTCTTAGTTTTCCTTCGGCGGACGCCCCTTCCCCGCAGAGCTGGACCTTCCCAGTTCGGCTGTGCTTGCTGTAAAACTCTCAGTCCTCAGCGTTTCCAATTTCTGTTCTCCTTGGGGGGATGGGACCAGCCTAGCCTGACTCAACGGGCACCCCATCCCGTGTACTCCACACCGAGAAGCGCCATGCTGGGGTGCTGGCAAAATGGCTGTGCTGGACAAAAAAGTCATGCTGGCGACCCGTGTGGCTCCTCCGCTGGGAATCTCCCAGTCTGTGGGCAACAAAAATTTGTCTGAAAGTACGGTGTCCACTCACTCTCTGCACTTTCACTGGGAACTACAATCCTGAGCTGTTGCTAATCGGCCATCTTGGATCTCTCCCTGTCAGTTTATTTTTTTTTAAGTCCATTGCAGAGGCTCTTGAGTATATATACATCATTAATAACACAAGCTTCTTTGTTCAGGCACTTAAGCACTTGGCCAAACAGGGAGAATCACATTATTAGGAAGGGGAAGAAAGGGAGGAAATGTCCTCAGGCGATATTTTATAAACTATAAAGGTCCCTTTCTGTCACTGATCATATCTGACAGGGGATGGGGTTTGATAGGTAAAAGTTAAAAGGGGAGAAAAATGAGAGTATGTGACTGCTATCAGTCTGTAACAGAAACTCAAGAGATTCTGGCTGCTGCTTCTTGTGGGATGTAATTTAAGGGGCACTGGAGCAGGCCCCACATTTATCTCTCAGAATCTTCCATAGTGCCTGAAAGTGTCACACTTTGGAGGTAAGAAGATGTGGAAGGCTCCTATCATGGTTCTCATTTGCTACCTCAGAAGAGAAACTCATTAGGTCATTATCATCTATTAATATCTTAGCCTGGAGTTATTTTCTTAGATCAGTTTCAATCACCTAGCAAGACCTTGGGAGGAAAAAACACTGCAATTGAGTGTTACTAATGAGAAATAGGAGGAGAAAGGTCTGGATAATAGATGGCTCTGTCAGCCAAATTGGTTTGGGAGGGAAACCCGGGCATTTGGGAGGATGATACAAAGGCAATCTGGGCTTAGGCATCATAGAGCCACAGTCCAGATGAGAAAAGGGAGAGAAAGAAGACACATGTCCAAGGCCAAAAAGCCTTTCTTCCTCATTTATAGCTTAGCTAAGCACACTAGCCTATTTCTAATGTACTGTCCTCTTATTTATGAAATCTATTTTCTTCAGCGTTTCTTGAGCAGAGGACAGCCATGATAGTAAAAGACGACATTTAACTACCACAGCCACCACCTCTCCCTTTTGAGTCCACTTCTTTTCAGGGTTATAGATAGGGAAGAAAGATAGAAAACAGCCTGGCTTACAGAAGGCAAAGATATTTGTCCTCCCCTGTGGGCACTGAATATAAATTAAAGGAGAAGTCTTGAGAATGAGTGGAGGAAAATATAAATTAATTGGAAACAATTTTATCAAACTTTGTGGGTTAGCAGACTTCTGAGTTAGCAAATTGCTTAGTGAAAAGCCATGTGTAAGAGAGTTTATAAAGTTATGAGAAACTTTTTTCTCTATGGTGTAGGTAGCTATGGAAATTGAGGGGAAAAATATCAGTCTTAACCAAGTAGAGTGAATCAACAGGATTAACTTGCAGAAATCTATTATTATTAATCTTTAAAATGTTGACTTTGCATCAAATCTAGCTATGAAAAAGAGTGACATTGATAAAGAGCTGGAAATTGTAAACAATGAGTAATTCATTGGTGTTTTTTAACCCCGAACACCTCATTTTCAGGTATGAATTAACAAGGAAAAAAGAACATTGCTTCTGTGTGGTCCTGAACAGAGGATTGGAAAAGACAAAAGCATTACTGATGCTTTGTTAAAATGCAGGTTCTCCTCTTCTAAGCTGAATATGTCTTTTATTATTGTCAAATGGCTCTTTGGCTTATTTATGTTTTGAAAATAGCATTCTATTTGGTTTAAGACTTGGAAAAACTGGAGGGACTTTCCTGAAAATGGACCCAAATACTCAACAAGAAGGAGACAAGCCCTAACACAATTAAGATTATTCTGTCTGAGGAAGAGAAGGATAAGGAATTTCTGCCTACAAGAAAATGAAGGCAGTTTATGTGAAGAAAAAAGAGATACTGATCACTTGTCTTCTACGACCATGGAAAATTTGTGGAGGGAAAAAAACACTTAATTTTATAGCAAGACAGATCTTGGTTGGCCAAAAACAACTTTTTAAACATTATGTTGAAAAAAAGACACTCATGGGAATGAAAACTATGTGAGAAAGGTTGTAGAGTCTTTAAGAGATTTTTTTTTTCCCAAATGAAAATCACTGTTTATGCCAAGAGCCAGGAAAACCACAATTTGAATGAGTAACCACAAACAAGCTGACACCAGGAAAAATCAGATGTTGAAATTCTCTGACAAGAATTTTAAAGCAGCCATCATAAATGAGATTCAGAAATCAATAATAAATTCATTTGAAGCAATCAAAAAAATAGAAAACCTCAGTAAAGAAATAGAAGTTATTTTTAAAATGACCAAATTGAAGCTACACAACTGAAAAGTACAATTAAAATTTTCTTTTAAAAAATGCACAGGATGAACCCAATAGCAGAATACAGATGAGAGGATGAAATCCTGGAGCTGCTGTGGATGGCCATGCACCACCTGCTGTAATGAAAGCAGTGTCCATGTTCCAGGCAGGGAGCCACCTGTGCAGGTGTCAGTGGCATCTCTGCCCATTCAAGTCTAAAATTATCATCCTTTACAATAGAACTGCATTACATTGCTTCTAAGAATTAATTCACTAATTATAGGATCTTATCCAAATCCCTTCATTTGAATATGTGAAAACTAGAATTCAAGGAGGGGAGCTGATTTGCCTGAATTCCTGCTATAGCACTGGGTCTAAGCCAACGTTCCTCTATAATGTTCGCTTTCACACCCAATATGATTTCCCCACAATTTCATATGCTAATGCTTCTTATATATGAGACACTGGGACACAACTTCTTTTTGGGAAGCAATGAAAAAGGTATTTGAGGTCTTAACCTAGTAACACCATGAAGTTAAATCCTTCAGTAGGATAATCAGATTTAGCTAAAATTTACCAGGATGCCAAATTAATAAAGTTTGCCAGATAAAATACAAAATTCTCAGTTAAATTTAAATTTCATATAAAATTTATTTTAGTATAAATATGTCCAAAATATTTAGTGTTTGCATTGGATATACTTATACTAAAAATTACTCGCTTTATCTGAAATTCAAATTCAACTGGGAAGCCTCTATTTTTAAAAATTTTTTAAATTTTAATGAATTCATAAGAGTTGTACATATTTATGGGGTACACATGATATTTTGATACAAGCATACTATGTGTAATGAACATTTATTATCTTAATCATTTATTATTTGTTTGTGTTAAGAACATTCCAAATCCACTCCTGCTATTTTGAAACATCCAATAAATTATTGTTAACTATAGTTGCCCTATTGTGCTACAAAACCACTAGATTATATTCTTTCTATTTAATTTTATTCTTATACACATTAACCATTCATTCCCTCTTCATCCCCCCTCCTCAATACCCTTCCTAGCTTTTCTTTACCTTCATGATTCAAATATTTTATCTCCCACATATGAGTGAGAACATGCAAAATTTGTCTTTCTGTACTTGGCTTATATTGTCTTCCAGTTCCATCTATGTTGTTGCAAATGATAGAATTTCATTATTTTTTTATAGATGAATATTATTCCATTGTGTGTATATACCATATTTTCTCTATCAATTCATCTGATGATAGACACGTAAATTGATTCCATATCTTGGTAACTGTGAATAGTACTGCAATAAACATGGGAGTGCAGATATCTCTTCAATATACTGTTTTCCCTTCTTTTGAATATATGTCTAGAAGTGGGATTGTTGAATTATATGGTAGTTCTATTTTTAGTTTTTTGAGGAACCTTCATACTGTACTGTACGAAGTGACTACACATTGTGGCTTTACTAATTTACATTCCCACAAACAGTGTATGAGGGTTCCTCTTTCTCCACATCCCCACCAGCATCCATTATTATTTATTTTTTGATAAAATACATTTTAACTGTGGTGAGATGATATCTCATTGTGGTTTTGATACGTATTTTTCTGATGATTAGTCATGTTGACCATTTTTCATATACCTATGGGCTGTTCGAATGCTGTCTTTGAGAAATGTCCATTCAGATTTTTGGCCTACTTTTAATCAGATGATTTGCTTTTTATTATTAATCTTAGTTTCTTGTATATACTGGTTCATAATCCCTTGTCAGTTGAATAGTTTACAAATATTTTCTACCATTCTGTAGGTTGTCTTTTTATTTATTGTTTTTTTGTTGTGAGAAGCTTTTTTAGCTTGATGCGATCCCATTTGTCCATTTTTGCTTTGACTGTGCTTTTGAAGTCTTACTCAAGAAGTCTTTGCCCAAACCAATGTCGTAAAACATTTCCCAAATTTTTACTTTAAGAACTTCATAGTTTCAGTTCTTACATTGAAGTCTTTAACCCATCTTGATTTGATTTTTGTGTATGGTGAGAGATAGGGGTCCAGTTTTATTCTTCCACATATGAATATCTAGTTTTCCCAGCAGTCTTTATTAAAGAGACTTCCTTTTCCTCAAAGTATGTTCTTGGTGCTTTTGTCAAAAATAATTAGCAACCCTCTTCTTCAGGTTCTACCTCCTTTGATCCTGATCCCTGGTAGCAGGCAGACCAGCTGTACAGGAAGGTTTCCCTCACAAGTAACTCGCATTTTGCTTTTTCTCGTTGTTACTTTTTCTGTTGTTGGGCTTAAATCAAGATGGCAGCAGGTCTGTCTTCCATTCTAGAAGCTCTAGAGGAGAACCAGTTCCCCTGTTTTTTCTAACATATAGAGGCCACTGTAATCCTTGGTTCATGGCCTCTTCCCATCTTTAAAGCCAGTTACCGCAGGTTGAGTCTTTATCACATTGCATCTCTCTAACCTCCTCTTCTGACTTTCTCTTCCATTTTCTAAGAGTTCTCAAGAAGTAATAATCATAGGATATACAGGAATTTGTTATAATATTCATCATAACTTTTCATCATGAAGATATTTAAAAATAATCTAAAATGAATAATGATACCATTGTGGAATAATTTATTTTTAAAATTTATCTGTGTTTTCTGATAATCCTACAATGAGCACTATAATGATTAGATTAATAGGTGATTAAAATGTGTTAAAGTTGAGAGATAAAGAAACAAATCTCTATTTTCCATAGACTGGATATTTCTACATCTTCCTACCAAAACCCTTTTGATAACTTTCTCTAGTTTTTCTTTCTGCCTGCTTATTTTATTCTGATAAAGCTTTAAAATGTTATTCTATAGCCCATTTTAAGTGTCAGTATTGTACTGTATTAAGTGCATGCATACAAACATGACTAAAGCACAAGCCTCTACCTTCACATTACTTACAGTCTTACGGGGAACATAGAGAAGTGAATAAAACAATTGGGTACTTATCACAGCAAAGTTTTGAGTAGGCTATTACTGAAACTCAGAAGACTAAAGTCCTGAAGGGGTTCTTAATTTAAAGTCTTCAAGAAGATATCTGCGTGAGATGTGTAGGAGATGTCCTAGGTAATGAGGAAGAAAACAGGGCATTTCAGGCAGAGAGGCATTATTTGCAAAAGCACTGTCTTGTGAAAATGCTGACCATCTAGGAGATGGTGAGAAGTTCAGTGAAGAAGAATAGTCAAAATGGACATGTACGTTTCTGGGTTAAGACAATGAGGTAGATGATGAGATCATTTACTTATAATACAAATAAAGTGGGAGGAGCAGTTCTGGCAATTTGGCCATATTTTCTATATCAATTCTATATTGATAGATAAATTGAATAAATTTGATAAATTTATTTTGGGATATGTTGATACATTCAGTTTGGAATATGTTGAATGGAGTAGCCTGAGGGAAGTTTAAGTGGGAGATATCTCATAGTTTAAAAGGGAAATCTGGGTCAGAGATTAAATTTGTGATTTATTAGCACATAGGAATAAGATTACATAAGAAAGAGAATGTAAAATGAAAAAGTCAAGGACTGAGGATAGAACACTAAGAAACACCAACATTTAAAGGACTTTTGGGCCTGGTGTAGTGGCTTACACTTGTAATCTCGGCAATTTGGAAGGCCGAGGCAGGTGGGTCACTTGAGGTCAGGAGTTCGAGACCAGCCTAGCCAACATAGTGAAACCGCGTCTCTACCAGAAAAATATCCAGGCATCATGGCATGTGCCTGTAATACCACCTGCTCGGGAGGCTGAGACAGGAGAATTGTTTGAACCCGGGAGGCGGAGGCTGCAGTGAGCCGAGATGGCGCCACTGCACTCCAGCCTGGGTGATAGAGTGAAACTCTACCTCAAAAAAAAAAAAAAAAAGAAAAAGAAAAAAGAAAAAGAAAAAAAGAAAAAAAAAAAGGACTTTTGAAAGAAGCAGAGATTATTCCCTGTACTCCTCCAGAAAAGACAGGGAAGCAGTAGCTACATAGATAGGAGGAAAGGCAGGATAGTGTCTTAGAAACCAAAAGAAGAGATATTTCAGTAAGAGGGAGAGGTCCATGTGACCACTGGATATTACTGACTTTGGCAATTTCAATGGATCAATGGACTAGATACAAAATTATAGCAAATTAAAGAATAAATGATATGGGTGGACATTGAAACAATTAGGATAGACAACTCTTTAAAGAAGCTTGGCTGTTATGCATAAGCAAAGATTGCTGCAGTAACTAGAGTGGGCATCAGATCAAGTGGAGCCACGTTTGTTTTTTTTTAAGATAGAGAGTTAAGTTTGTTTCAGTGCTGCTGGGAAGATACAGTAGGGAGGGAAAGATCAAAGATACAGGAGAGAGAGAGAGAGTAGACTTGCTTGGGGTGGGGGACTTGATGAAGTGGTGGCAATCTGAGACATCAGGAAACAATAAGATCAAGAGCATATGTGGAAGTATTAGCCTTATATTAGAGTAGATCACCTCTTCTATTGTGACAGAAAGGGAGGAATGGAAATTGAGTGCTGAGCAGGGATATTTATAGGTGGCATGGCAGAAAATTTGAAGGGTTCTCTTATGATGGTTTCTAATTTCGCCACATAGTAGGAGATGAGGTTATCTGAAGGGACTGTGGGGCAGAGGGATAGTAGTGGTAGGAGAGTAGAGAAGGTTTGAAATAGCCATTAAGAGAGAACAATAGGAAGATTACTGGGTGGCATTGGAAGCAAGTTGAGATTAAAGACCAAGAACTTGCAGTAGACTTATTTGTAATTTTCTCCAACAGCATTCAGGAGCTCAGCACAGTAGGGTCAGAGAGGAGGACATATGGATTGATGCATGGCTTGGATTTTATCATGTGGATGCTACATAAGGACAATGAATAAGAATGGTGAGGAAATGGTCAGAAGGATAATTTAAGTATTTGATAGTGGCATTTAGGCTGGATAGAGAAGTTAAGACAGGAATAGTCTGTTCCATTTTTCCCCGGTTTGTATTTCCAAGGAAATCATAGTTCAAGCAAGCAGGCAGGCAGTAGAATTATGTAATTTCTAGGTTCTTGAAACATGTTAAAACATCAGTATTTTTTATCACATGGCAGGGCTACTGGGTATGTTATACAGTCTTACAAGAACGGCAAAGATGGAAATCATGGCCTGGAAAGAAACAAATGTTAAATCTAAAATTTAGTTTAAATCCTTGAAATAAATATTTTAGTGGGAGAGAATTGGGAGAGAAAAATGGCCAATATGCAAGTATCTGGGATGACGGATCAAGCAGTAGAGCAAAAGCTTGAGATCTAGACTTGGTAAATTCTGGAGCCATAATGCAAAGTGCTGGTATGAGCTTTGTATTTTGTTCCAGCCCTAACCCGAATAGGTCTGTCCAATTGACTTAAAGGCATAAGAACAGTGAGAAAGAATTTGATAGGAGTTTGTGACTGACTTGATGTGACGAGTGAAGAAAAGAGATAAATTCCAGATGGGAGAGTGTTACAAGTGATGGAGGTGACAGGGAAAAGATATTTATGTGGAAAATATGCTTAGTTCTGCTTTTGACTTGACAAATCTATACTAATAATAATCAAGTAAACATATTCAGCAGGAATTATGAGGCTGGAGGTAGCCTGAAGATTTAGCTTTAGCTGTCATTAACACAGCTGTCAGAAGCCATTAAAATGAATGAAATTTCTAGGGTAAAGAATGAAAAAAGAGCAGGAGCATTGGAAACTAAGTCCACAGAAAGGTATAAAAGGAAGAGTAACCAGTGAAGTTAATAAAGAAAAAGTATGTGGGGAGAAACGAAAAGAATAAAGATAGATAGTGGTATGGAGGTCAATGAAACAAAATTTCAAGGTGGAGGTAATGGACAACAACATGCTGTGAAGAGAGAATGTGGACTTAACAGGAAGGTCATTGGTAAACTCTGAGAAAGCAGTTGCTCTAGTGAGGTGGAGCAGAAATAAAACTGAAGTGGTATCTATAGGGAGAGGTTATACAGAAAGAGGAGTAAACTCATGTAGACTATTTGAGAAGTTTGACCATGAAATGAAAATAAAATAAGGTGGTAGCTAAAGGGAGTATTAAGATTAAATAATGGTTGTTTTTCGGGTTTGGCCAGACCTATGCCTCTAGGAGGTTGTTAAAGATTCAAATATTTGGTTATTATTACATACGTGCTTTAGCTGTAAAGTTTTCTATTATTCACCAAAACCATCAAGCCATCAACCAATCTACAGAGCCAATAAAGACCTTTAGTCAACTGTGTGTTTTTTCACTTATTTCTGAATGCAGAAATGCAAAAATCATCAATTTTTATAAACACAATTCATTTAGAAGCAGTTCAACTATGTAAATATACTTTGGCACTGAATAAAGAAACTACATTATTTTGTTTTATTGTTGGGGCAGAGTAGAAGAACAGCAAGGAAGGGAATGAGTAGCCACTTTTTTGGAAATTAGTTTGATTTTGTACCTCATTCTTCATTATGTTCTCCGTTTACCACAGTGGTGAGTAGTGATGAAGGCACAGCCTTAGGACTTAAACAGATTTCAATTCTAGTTTGAGCTATGCCACTAATTAGTTGTGGGCATTTAATCTTTTTGAACTTCAGTTTTCTTATCTGAAAAATGTGAATGATGATATCTACTTTATAAACATTTCAAGATTTAATTAAATAACTTATGTGAAGAATCTAGCATATTACCTAGCCTAGATTTCTTTTCCTTTCTTTTTGCATTTTATTCTTCAAAATCAACCACTCTTGTCTATAAAATTGGATGCTATTTTTACTGTTTTTATTCATATCAGCCACAATGCTTAAAGTCAGCTATTAACTCAGTCCAGCGTCATTCACAATCATGAGTTTGGTGTCTTGGTAATTGATTCTAACAGCTACTGTGAAAAAATGTTTTCAAAGAGTATCTTTAAAAAATGAGAAAGACATCATTATACAACAGTAATGATACTTCGCTCTAATAGAAAAACACTATTTTTTCTAATATATTGAATTATATCACAATATTGGAGGGAGTTGAGAAAGAAAGAGATAGGGATACATTATTTTGTTGGAGAAAAATGTTCTGTCACATGTCCATTCCTTAGAATAAAGACCTGCCCTTTCAGAAATATGCCTTGCAATCCACCTCATCACTAAATGTTCCTTAAAAAGGATAAAAGCTGTTTTTTAACCAATTATTCGAGGGCATTTAAATAAAAATAGAAATGATGCAAATATGTTAGAACCATTCTTTTTCAAAATATTTGAATGAAATTATTTAATATGTGATTGATACTTGCACACCTCCTATTCAATGTCAACTGCATTGAATTCTTTTTAAAATTAAGTATTAATTATGAATGAATAAAATAATAATTAAATGTCAGGCTTCAGCTGTCCTCTGTCCCACATATATCTAAGTGCTTAAGATTACAAATTAACTTTGATTACATCTATACTATGGAAATTAAAATGCTAAGTATGTTCTCAATAGACAAACACTCTCCCCAAACTCTAAATACTTTGATATAATCTATTTTTTTAAAGTTTTATCACAAACTTACATGGATATGATAATATACTAGTTTATTATGACTGACTATGTATTGAATGCTGTCAATTGGGTTCACAGTCCAAGTTAATTACTCATGTTGATATTTGTAGCATCTAAATGCTGTATGATTAGGCACAATCTAATTATCGATAGAGGGGACATGGCCAATTGGCTGGTGGCCCAGAAGGTCTGGGCTGAATTGGAAGGATATATTTATGCCAATAACTGCCCAGGGATACAGACAGTTCCAAGATGGAAATACCGGGAATTTAAGTAAGAAAGTATAAGTGAACATCCCAGGAGAAAATAGAGGAAGAGGAAATAACTTGGCCTATTTTCCCTTGTGTACCTGAGGGATATATAAAGCCTACACTTTGTAAGGGGTGAAGTCTCATTTACCCTTTCTTCTGCATTATCTTCCTCTTGTTCAACAAAAGAATTGCCTAAAGAGTTGCTGTCTAAAGGGTTGTTTGTCTTTATAATATATTACATCCAGCATAGAGCTCTCTCTGCACCCCCAGAGAGCAAGAGTTAAAGTGACATCTCCTATTCTGGGAACTTCCTTCCCATTCTATCCTCTCTCCTTCCTCATATACTGAGTTGCCTTGTTTCCCAGCTTCATCACTGTTCTGACTGGAGTCACATTTTTTTTTCCAGGCTGTACTCCAGGGGGAAAACACTTACAGATAGCACCTATTTTGAGGTGCAATGAGCTCTAGAAGGAGGCATTGTAGAGCATCTGGCTGTAGGGCTGACTCTAATTTAAGCCTGTGCTATTGTGTCCCATTCTTTGAACATTAGCAAAGATCTGAGAATTAGGTAAGAGCATCAATAAATAAGGCTTTGGGTTGTATTAGGCAGTGAACAAGGGGCAGGAATGTTGAATGTCCTAGTGTCATGACTGTATGCAGACTCATCAAATAGGTGTATCATGTTTGTGACTTTCTTTAAGGAATGTATACTCAAAGAATTCTGCCTTTGTCAGTATAGGGGTTTGGGGAAGTGAGATAAGATTGGGATGTTAAACAAGTTTGACAAGTTGAAATGGGTAGAAATAATCAAGACAAAGTCAATTAAAAGTAAGCTCACTGAGGGAGGAATACCAGATTACAGAAATGAGTACAAGATGGTCCTGGATTCATTATATATAAATATAGCAAATAACTGCATTGGGTCTGTGGGAGTCATAAGCCAAAAAAAAAAAAAAAAGAAAAGAAAAGAAAAGAAAAGAAAAAAAGCCAGTAATGGAATGCTCATGCAATGTCCTATGGTTGTAAATGTGAACATCATCTTATACATAGATATATTAATAGGATAAAGGGACTGAGATGAAATCTTCTTGGTGTATCTGTATTAGTTAGGTTTTTGTCATGTCTTCCATGTGGAATAATGTATTCAGTTTGAGCATCTGTGGTCTAAGTGAAATGTGGAGTATTTTTTTTTTTTATTTTAAAAATTTGAACTTTTTTTAGATTCAGGGGGCATTTAGAGAAGGGCCAAGGTAAGCTAGGCAAAGTGATTCCTTTGAAAGTTTTAGAAAACTGCCCTTGTAAAAGAAGCCTAAGAGAACTGAAGGGTTAGCTTAACCACAAATCTTCAAACAGTTGGAAAGGTATTAGGGGTAGAAGGGGTGGTTCAGACAGCTGTTCAACATTTCCATCCAAGTCAAACTAGATGCGATAAGCCTTAATTATAGTGAGGCAAGTCAGAAGATTTTTTTTTTAATGTAACATTTCTCCTCACCCTATAATACTGAAAAAGTAGAGGTATTTGAAAGTAAAAATAGTTTTAAAAAATTTTCCCTTTGAAATTTCTCTGAATAATGCAAACAGCTAACTTTATGACCTTTATGAAATGACTTTATAAAGAGATTGGCCCTATATATGGCTAAGTGAGTCAATTAGAATTTCGCAAAATCTTGTAGGTAATAGAAAGTTGTGAAATAAGATTCATTCACCAGTTCAAAGGGGAAAATTGGACTTCTAAACATTCATTTTATTTCTCATAATTTTGATAGCATTTTCTCTCAGGGGTGTTTTTAAACAGTTTTATAGACGTTAAGATTTCCAAGACCCTCTTTTACATTTGTCAATATTTAACACCAACTTTTTTTCCAGTTTTCAGTATGCCTATACATTTGTCATTTGTTTATCCTGACTTTCTAGGCTGTGTTCTAGCAAAATAAAAAATGACATATGTGAAAATATTTCCAGTTAATAATCACATTTCAGATTTATTAGATTATTCTAGTTCTTACTAAGTTTTCTACCTCTAGAATCTTTCTCCACGTCCAAAGCAGATGTTCATGAAAACTGGTTGAAATAAAGTGAACTGCTAAGCTGGTCTCAAGTCATTTTTTATTCTGTACTGACGTAAATGTTGACAACATAAACTTACTTTAGGAAGTAAAATGATAAATTTAAGAAAATAAAGAATTTTGAATGTGCTACTAACTCGAAGTATATATGATTGAGCACTGTGGTAGGCATGCTAAATGGATGTTTATTCTTCTTTCTTCCAATTTCACCATGGTTATATTTTAATGCACTGAAGCTGGCTAATAAAACAACTAATGACTTCAGGCAATTAGCTACTTGTTTGGGCTTGAAGATACTCAACATTCATTTTTGACTATTTCTTTTCACCGAAATTTTCAGTGGAAATTTCACTCAGTTAATTGCTTCATGCAAAGTAAACTGGAGAATCAGAGCAATTATCCACATGATTTAACAAAAAGGTGACCTCCTTGGCCTCAATTGCAGCACCTGGATATTTTGAGCAAAAGGCAAGTTTTGCTTGAAACCAGGAAAATATTGGTGTTAAATATTTACAAATGTAACATTTGTTCAGAAAATTGCCTAAATCCTCAACTTCTACATTGTCTGAACATTAACAGCCACGGTGCTAATTAATAAAATATATAATATACTGTAGATCCTTGAAAAAAGACATTGTTTGAAGACAATAGGCAATATTAAACTATCTTTGTGAAAGCAAGCTTATTAGGAATGAGGAAAAGGTGACAGAAATTCTAAGCTGACTTTTGTAGTTACTGGTGGAAAATGGTACTAAAAATGTGTAATAAGGAAAAAAGGGGCTCTAAAATTAATATTTGAAATGCCAGCAAGTCAAATAATACAGAGCGTATGAAAAAGCAGCTATCAACAGTAGTGGCTGAATAATTAAAGGGGCTTTTTTCAAGTACAAACATGCATCTTTACTCCAACATCAGTTTATATTCCTTTGGGCATATACACAATAACGGAACTGCTGGGTCAAATCACATTTCTGGTTTTAGGTCTTTGAGGTATTGCCACACTGTCTTCTACAATGGTTGAGCTAATTTACATTCCCACCAACGTTGTATATGTGCTTCTTTTTCTCCTCAATCTCGACATTATCTGTTACTTTTTGACTTTTTAGTAATAGCCATTCTGACTGTTGTGAGATTGTATCTCATTGTGGTTTTGATTTGCATTATTCTAATGATCAGTGGATTAAAGACATAAACGTAAAACCCAAAACTATAAAAACACCAGAAGACAATCTAGACAATACCATTCTGAACATAAGAATAGGCAAAGATTTCATGACAAAGACACCAAAAGCAATTGCAACAATAGTAAAAATTGACAAGTGGAATCAAAGTAAACCAAAGAGCTTCTGCATAGCAAGAGAAACTATCAACAGAGTGAACAGACAGTCTACTGAATGGGAGAAAATATTTGCAAACTATCCATCTGACAAAGGTCTAATATGCAGCATCTATAAGGAAGTTCAAGAAATGTACAAGAAAAAAACATTAAAAAGTGGGCAAAGGACATGAACAGACCCTTTTCAAAAGAAGATATACGTGCGGCCAACAATCCCATACATATAGAAGCTCAGCATCACTGATTATCAGAGAAATGAAATATCTTAATACTCGATATTTTAAAACATTATCTCCAAGAAGAGTGCTGTAGCAACACAGATTTACTAAAATTTATATCTATCAGACTAGCACAGTACTCCCCAGTAGGGCCCTAGGGGCTAATTAGTATCAAGTATGCAGGAAAGGCTCAGGTGAACAGAGCAGAATCGAACTGAAGCTGTTACAGGTCTTTATACTCATGCACACTGATGACATTGTGAAAGAAAGACCTCATAAACAATGGGACTAAAACAAGGCAGTTAGCAGTTAATCTACTGTTACACAGAATAACTATAGATGTAACAGGGGGATCTTTCCAGTGGAGTTGGTCCTAGGGTAGTCAAGAAAAAGAACAATTTAAACGAATAATCAAAAGTATTAGGCTTGATTGGGTCTGGTAGACTTTAGGTCTGGAGGGAACAGATAGTAAAGAAATTCCTGTGGCAACAGGGTTTTCTCAGAAGAAAGGGGCTGGAAGTGAAAGCGAATGGATAGAAGGTGTGGTTTGGCAGAGATACCTTTGTTTGACTTAGGTTTTTCAAAAAGAGCAGATGATTCTGGACCAACTGTTGCAATGAGGATATTTCTCAAATAGATTAGTTATGCTGAAAAAACTTTGTAGCCAAATCTTGCAGGCAACAGGATGGCTAAGGTCCTTCCCTTGATACACTATGCACTAAGTGAGCTGTTCTGGCTATAAAGAGTCCCAGCATTTGGGCACAAGGGTCTATGCCTTCCTTAGTCCAATAGTTACTGCCTTGACCCTACCCTTAAATCCGATATAGTGAAAAAAGATTCTGAAAATTATGACAGGAACTGGATGACAGTCAAAGGAGGTGGAAGTTGTCATTTTGTTATCCTTTCGAGTCAAGTCAGACTCCCTGCAGGATCACATCTGAGCATTACACTAACAACTCAGGATCAATGGGGAAAAGTACTGACAATGTAAAATGAATTTTATATTCTGACATTTTAATCATAATTTTGTTTCTATAAATTATGCCTTTTCATTTTAGTTAGTTCCAGAGCAGACTAAAGCAGGAAATGATTAAAAATACATTAGCTATAAGCAAATTCTTCCTTCCAATTATTGAAAAAAAAAGACCTGCCAGAGCATGCATTAGTGATAATACAGAGTTCATTTATATAATGGTTACAAAGTCAGGTTAAGTAAGTATTTTCTGGCAGCTTCATTTTTATCTCTGAAAACAAAATGGAATTATTTATTATGATGAATGAATGTTTTTAAGTCAGAATATTTACTCAAATGAAAGGGGCACACTATATACAATGGATCTAACTCTCAACTATTCATAGGGTGTGTAAATCAAAATGCAGATTATTTTAGAAGTACAAGTAGAAAAGTAAAAATAACATTTTTAAAATTGCAAGCATATTAGCTCCTATACTAGATTAAAATCATATAATCTAAATAGAGCCCTGTGCTCCCGATAAAGGTTTGAGTGTTGGTTCTAATTAAGTTGAGATTAACAGTGCATTATTATCTTTCCATAGTGCACATGCAATAAATGATGATATTAATCAAGCCTGAGTACATAGCCATATCAGAATAAGACAATTAGGAGTGATAAATATCATTATTTGAGAAGTTAACAGAGATGCAAGGGTTGAATTAATACATTCTAATGACTCCATACAATATGTTCTAAGTAATTCCTTAGCCTTTTTATTAAACATACTCAGCTGTTCTAGCACCCCATGTTTATATGATATTCTATTGTAAGGGAAGTGGCAATCAGAACATATGATTATCACTGTTTATGTAAGAATGTGAACTTAGTCAAAAGCACCATGGGCCATATACCATGAGAGGTGAGTAGCTGGAGTTTAATATGCCCAGTAAAGTGAGATGGCCACTTTGGAACAAACTTAGCTGCATATAATTAAGGACGCACCAGAAGGCAGGTAAAAATGTCCAGAGGGCATAGTGGTAACTAGTAGGTGGTAATCAAAGTAATATTAGGGAGGTAATAGGTGAGTGTTCCCTAAAACACAGGATAGACTAAAAGTAGAAGGGCTGGTAGACAGGAAGTCAGGGATGATATATGACATGAGTGAGAAACGGACAAAGAGATGGGGGCTGGGCCTGGTATGAAGGGAATGAGTGTGTTAAGGAGAAAGTGCAAAGTAAGGAGAAGGGCGGTTTTATTGAAGGCACGGGGATGAGATAAGAGAGTCAATAGGGAGTGCAGAGGGGCTAATGGAGCCTGAATCCAGAGTGGGGAGAGAAGAAAGTGAGAGGGCAAAAGTGGGAGGGAATTGGGAAAAGAATAAAGGGATGTTGAGGGAGGTGGGGCATTGTGAAGGCAACTACCTGGTTATTACAATTAGATGTACTCCAAATAAAGAGAATGGATAGCATCTGTGGATAATTTAACTTCTATTAGTTTAAGTCACTTATTGAATGCCCATTTATTTGCTCCAGTGAATATAAACAATATAGTGGCTCAAATTGTTTTTGGGTATAGGCAGGGTAAATAAATTACATATGTAAAAATATATTAATAAATAATTCTAACTCTTTCACTACTAAATTACCTTCCAAAAAGAAGAGGTATAATTAAGATTAAGCAACAGGGAAACTTGCAATGGCATAATGCCACCTGCTTGAGAGGGTTGTTAGTTACTAAACAGACTGGTATTATGGCTATCTTTTCTCTTTGAAGAAGTTTAAAATGTTGCTTCTTTTTCTGAAACATGTTCATCTGCAATTTGTCATAATGTGAAAATGTAATAATGTGATAATCAGAGTAGGCCCAGGTGATCATAAGAAACTTCAAAAAGCAGCATTTGAGAAGCAGCGTAATAAAATACTTTAAGAAAGTATTTTCAACATTAGTATTTGTTGTATGGGTAGATACAATAGTATTTGTTGTTGTCTACATATACAACAAATACTATGTTCATTTCTATGATACTGAATGTGAATATTGCATTTTAAATATATTACATTTCCCAAATATACTTTTTAATCACATATATTTTAAACACATTCCAAATAAAAGGAATCTAAGAGTACTCAAGTAATGATTTCCATTCCTCTTGCATATGTTAACTCAATGTGAGTAAAATGTATTTAAGAAATGTAAGTCATCTCTGCCATTTAGTAAAGCAATTTAAGGTATATTGCAGCCACCTCCAAATAACACATATAGATATTAAAATTTCCAAATTTGTGCATTTTTTTTGCTGAGAGTATTGATCAAAATCTGTTTAGATGGAGCAATTTACAAGGTATAGCATATCAAGACAATCACTCTGGACTCCCCATTTTCACATGCTCTGCACTATTGCAGGGAATATGTTGCATAAATTCTCTAGAAGGACAATAACGCTATATGTGAGAGGGAGGAAAAATTAGGTGACATAATAGGCTATTGCTAATAAAAAGATATGAGATATTCTTCTATAATTGGCACATAAACTCCACCACCCATAACAAAGGGAACCAGGGCTAGTTTGGTCACAAAGGTTTCCTCACCTTTAAATACTCTCCTTGAACATCAAAACGTCCTTTTGCAAAATCTACTATTTGTACTTCTCTACCTTCAACTCTTAATATTACCCTTCACTTTTGTTCACAATTTGTGCATTTATGTGTGTGTTTCCATTCTTTTGGCTTGTTTGATGTCCTATAAGTGACGTTTACTGAAGAATATTTTTTGTAGAATAAAACATATTTTTAGTATACAGTTATATGTTTTGATAAACACATACAATCATGTAACCACAATGACAGAACATTTGTATCAACCCCAAAACCTGTAACCCTTTGAACAAAACCCTTGCCCTTTATCTACAACCCTTGGCAATCACTTATCTGTTTTCTGGCCCTAGAGTTTACATTTTCTAAGATGTTATACAAATGAAATCACAGAGTATGAAACTTTTCAAGGCCATCTTTTTCACTTGAAATAATGTAATTTCAATTCATCTAATTAGTTGCAGGTACCAGTAGTTTATTCTTTTTTATTGCTGAATAGTATTCCTTTGAATGGATGTACCACACTTTGCTTATCCGTTCTATAGTTGGAGGATATTTTGGTGTTTTCCAGTTTTTGGAAATTATTATTAAAGTGTCTATAAACATTCACACAAAATTTATTGTGTGAATGTATATTTTCATATCCTTGGCTAAATATTTGTGAATGGTATGCTGGGTTATGTAAGTGTGTGTTTAACTTTGTAGGAAATAGCTGAACTGTTTTCCAAAGTGACTGCAGCATTTTGCATTCCCACCAGCAAGTTAAAGGAGTTCCAGCTGATACTGATTTTCTTCAATACTTAATATTTTCAGGTTTTTCCTAGTTGTTTGCCTTTTAGTCATTCTAATAGGTGTATAGTGATATCCTATTGTGGTTTTAATGTGGATTTCTTAATAACTAATGCTGTTTAACATGCTTTTACATGGTTTGTTCCCATTGGTACACCATCTTTGGTGGAATGTCTTATCAAATCATTTATATATTTTAAAAATTGTTTTTCTTTTTATTACTGACTTTTGAGTTTTTTATGTATTCTGGATACAAGTTCCTTTTCAGATATAAGACTTGAAAATATTTTTTTCTTTCTATGGCTTGTCTTTACATTCTCTTAATGGTTTTTTGTAAGAGAAGGTATTTTGAATTTTGATGAAGTCCAGTTTTTGCTTGTATGAATCATCCTTTTAGTGTCAAATCTAAGAAACCCTTGCCCATCCAAGGAACACAAATTTTCCTTCTTATTTACATTATTTTTTCTAGAAATGTTATAGATTTTAGGTTTTTTACTTGTTTGTAATCAATTTTGAGTTTTTCTTTGTATATATTACAAGCAATGGATGAAACTTCCTTTTCTTCCACATGGATATCTCAATTTTTCCAGCACCTTTGGTTGAAAAATCTATTCTTTCTCCACTGAATTGTCTTTCCAATTCTGTAAAATCTCAGTTGGCCATGTACATTTGGGCCTATTTCTGAATGTATCCTAGTCAGTTGACCTATTTGTCTATCTTTTAATGTTTTAAATTTAGTTTTTAAATAAATTGTATAAATTTAAGGAGTACAAGTGTATTTTTGTTAAATGGATGAATTGTGTCTGGGCTTATAGCATAACCATCACCCAAATAATGTACATTGTAGCAATTAAGTAATTTGTCATCCCTCACCTCCATCCCACCCTACCACTCTAAGGAGTCTCCAATGTCTGTCATTCTACACTATATGTCCATGCATACCCATTATTTAGCTCCCACTTATAAGTGAGAACATGTGGTACTTGACATTCTGTTTTCAAATTATTTCTCTTAAGATAATGGGCCTCTAATTCCATCCATGTTGCTGCAAAAGACATGATTTCATTCTTTTTTATGATTGAATAGGATTCCATTGTGCATATGTACAACATTTTCTTTATCCAGTCACCTGTTGATGGACACATAAGTTGATTCCACATCTTTGCTCTTGTGAATATTGCTGTGGTAAACATGAGCAAAGGTATCTTTTTTATGTAATGATTTCTTTTCCTTTGGGTAGATACTCAGTAGTAGTGAGAGCTGGATCAAATGATAGTTGTATTTTTAGTTCTTAAATAAATATTTATACTGTTTTCTGTAGAGGTCTTACTAATTTACATTCACACCAACTGTGTATAAATGTATGCCTTTCTGCATATCGTTGTCTACAACTATTTTTTTTTTTTTTATAATAGCCATTCTGTCTGGCATCAGATGATATCTCATTGGGGTTTTAATTTGTATTTCTCTAATAATTATGTTGAACATTTTTTCACGTTTGCTGGACATTTGTATGTCTTCTTTTGAAAAATGTCTACTCATGTCCTTTGCCAACTTTTCAATGGAGATATTTGTTTTGTCTTTGTTATTGTTGTTGAGTTGCTTGTGTACCTTTTAAATTCTGGATATTAGTACCCATAAGTTACATAGTTTGCAAGTATTTTCTCTCATTCTGCAGGCTGTCTACACACTCTGTTGACTGTTTATTTGACTATGCAGAAGCTTTTTAGTTTAAGTTCGACTTGCCTATATTTGTACTTGTTGCCTGTGCTTATGAGGTATTAGTCATGAATTCCTTGACTATAACAATATCCAGAGTTTTCCCTAAGTTTTCGTCTAGTATTTTAACAGTTTCAGTTATTTAAGTCCTTTTTTTCTTTAACTTTTATTTTAAGTTCATGGGTACATGTGCACAATGTTCAGGTTTGTTGGAAAGGTAAATATGTGCCATGGTGGTTTGCTGCACAGATCATTCCATCATCTAGGTATTAAGCCCAGCATCCATAAGCTATTCTTTCTGATGCTCTCCCTCCTCTCACTGACCCCCTTTAACAGGTCCCAGTGTCTGTTGCTCCAACCCATGTGTTCATGTGTTCTCATTACTCAGCTCCCTTTTATAGGTGAGAAAATGCAGTGTTTGGTTTTCTGTTCCTGCGTTAGTTTGCTGAGGATGATGGCTTCCAATTCCATCCATGGCCCTGCAAAGTACATATTCTCATTCCTTTTTCTGATTGCATAGTATACATAGTCTCTATGAACAGAAAGTGTCTCAAAGCGTCAGCTGTGGGAGCAGAGTGACCCTCTGCTGATGCTGGGGGGAGGGGATCTAAATCCTCATTTATCTCTTCTGTGTCTAGTATTTTACCATCACTGGAGGCTCTGTGGGCTGTCATAGTTAATTGACCATAATTAGCAATATACTTTTAAATGTGGGAAAATTGAGTGACACTTTTAAGACAATGAACATTATCAAAACAAAATGTATAATTTCTTAATTTGAATAACAAATTAAGCATTTAAATGCTATTCATAGTCTTGATATACAGAAATAAAATAATTAGGGTTGGTCTTTGGTTATTTTTTATTTTAGGTTTTATGTTGTATGTTCTATATATTAGTTAATTTGTATATTTTATTATAGTATTTTGGAAATAGCATATCTGAGACTGAAGATAAATTGACAGTTCACTTAGTTGTGGTTTTTTTCTCAGCTATTCTGAGCTTATTTATTTATTTGTATGTTCTAATGGCTAAACATTTACATTAAATGTTTTTTTCCCAAGAGTGAAAAAAAAACAAACTATATATAGAGATGCCATGCAATTTGGCAATTCCACTGCTGGGTATACACCCCAAGGAAAGAAAAGTAGTACATTGAATTGATAACTGCACTCCCATGTTTGTTGCAGCACTGTTCACCATAGCTAAGATTTGGAAGCAACCTATGTGTCTCTCAATTGATGAATAAATAAAGAAAATATGGTACTTATACACAATGAAATACTCTTCAGCTATAAAAAGAATGAGGTGCTGTCATTTGCAACAACACAGATGGAGCTGGACATAATTATATTATGTGAAATAAGCCAGGCACACACACACAAACACACACACACAAACCAATAACATTGCATGTTCTCAGTTAGTTGTGGGATCAAAAAATCAAAACAATTGAACTCATGAACATAGAGAGCAGAAGGATGGTTCTCATAGGCTGAAAATGGTAGCGGGGGCCAGGGAAGAGTTGGGGATGGTTAATGGGCACAGAAAGATAGTTAGAAAGAATGAACAAGATCTTCTCTTTGATAGCACAAAAAGGTGTTTATAGTAAATAACGATTGTACATTTAAAAATAATTAAAAGTGCAACTGGATTCTTTGTAAAACTAAGAACAAATGCTTGAGGAGATGGATATCCTATTCTCCATGAGGTGATTATTTCATATTTCATGCCTGCATTAAGCCATGTCATGTATCCCATAAATATACACACCTACTATATTCCCACAAAAGTTAAAAAATAAAAATAAATTAAACACGTACAGTGATCTCAAAGAAACAGTCAAATTATGCACCTCATGGAACTAGAAAAGCAAAGACAAACTGAACCCTAAATTCGTAGGAGGAAAGATACAATAAATATTTGAGAACAACTAAGATAAATAGTTTTAAAAATACAAAGGATCAATGACATGAAAAGATGGTTTCATGAAAAGATAAAAATGGATAAACTACCAGCTAGATGAAACAAAAAGAAGAGAGAAGATCCCCTCAAATAAAATCAGTGTTGAAAAAGGAAACATTACAATTGATACTACAGAATACAAAGGATCACTAGAAACTGTTATGACAACTATATGCTATGAAATTGGTAAGCCTAGAGGAAATGGATAATATTCTAGGCACATATAAACCTTTCAAGATTTAATGCGGAAGAAATAGAAAAACCTGAACAGACCAATAACGAGTAGTAAGACTGAATCAGTAATAAAAAGTCTAGTGACAAAGGAAAACCCAGAACTGGTTGGCTTTACTGATGAATTTTACCAAGCCTATAAAAAATAACTAACTCTGATTTTTCTAAAACTATTCCAAAAAATTAAAGATGAGGGAATTCTAAACTCATACTATGAGGCCACCATTACTCTGCTATCAAAACCAGTCAATGATACAATGATAATAATTATAATTAAAAAAGCTACAGATCCATATCTCTCATAAACATAGGTACAAAAGTAATCAACAAAATACCAGCAAACTGAATCCAAGAACAAATGAAAAAGACAATACACCATTATCAAGTGCGATTTACCTCAGGGATTCAAGGATTTTTCGACAAATATAAATCAGTAAAAATGATACATCACATCAGCTGAATTAAGGATATAAACTGTATGATCATTTGCATTTTAGATGCAGAAAACTTATTTAATAAAATTCAGTGTTAGCTCATGGTAAAACATTTCAACAAATTAGACATAGAAGGAACATAAGATAAAAAAGGCCATATATGATAAACCCACAGCTAACATTATACTGAATGTGGAAGAGCTGAAAGCCTTTTCTCTAAGAAATGTAACAAAACAAGGATGTCTACTTTCACCAGTCTTATTTGACATAGTACTATAAGTCCTAGACAGAGCAATCAGGCAAGAGAAAGAAAGAAGGGGGAACAGAATTGGAAAAGAGGAAACCAAATTGTCCCTATCTGTGGATGATATGATCATATATACAGAAAAGCCTAAAAGCTGGCAGGGCTCTATGGCTCACGCCTGTAATCCTAGCACTTTGGGAGGCTGAGGTGGGTGGGTCACCTGAGGTCAGGGGTTCGAGACCAGCCTGGTCAACATGGTGAAACCTCGTCTCTACTAAAAATACAAAAATTAGCCAGGTGTGGTGGTGCATGCCTGTAATCCCAGCTACTCCAGAGTCTGAGGCAGGAGAATTGCTTGAACCTGGGAGGCAGAGGTTGTAGTGAGCCAAGGTTGTGCCACTGCACTTCAGCCTGGGTGATCGAGTGAGACTCTGTCTCAATTAGGAAAAAAAAGAAAAAAAAAAAAGAAAGAAAGAAAAGAAAAGCCTAAAGACTTCAATAAACTCTTAGAAATGATTAAATATTCAGTAAACTTGCAGAATACAAAATCAGTATTAAAAAATTAGTAGCATTTCTATGCACCAATTGTGAACTATCTGAAAAAATAACCAAGAAAGCAATCCCATTTATAATATCTACAAAAAAATAAAGTATTTATCAATAAATTTAACAAGGAGGGAAAGGAGCTCTACAACAAATGCTAGAAAACACTGATAAAATAAATTGAGAAGGATACAAATGAAAAGACATCTCATGTTTATGAATTGAAAGAATATTATTAAAATGACCATGCTATCCAAAACAAGCTACAGAATCAATGTACTCCCTATCAAAATACCAATGATATTCTTCATAGAAATAGAAAAAAAAATTCTAAAATTTATATGGAAACACTAAAGACTCCAAATAGCCAAAGCAATACTGAACAAGAACAAAGTTGGAGGCATTACACAAACTGACTTCAAAGTATGCTGCAAAGCTATAGTAGCGCAAACAGTATAGTATTGATATAAAAACAAAGAGCAGACCAATGGAACAGATCGGCAAGTTGAGAAATAAATTCATGATTTTACAGTTAACCAATTTTTGATAAAGGTGGAAAGACCATTAATTTAAAAAAGGACACTGTCTTCAAAAGAGTGTACTAGAAATACTGTATATCCATATACAAAAGAATGAAACTAGATCCTTATATATCACTATACACAAAATTCAACTCAAAATGGATTAGATACTTAAAAATAAGACCCAAAACTATGCAGCTACTATAAAATAATATATAGAGGAAACACGTCATGACCTTAGTCAAGGCAAATATTTTATGGCAAACACTTCAATAATACAGGCAACAAAAACAAAAATAAAGAAATGGGACTATATTATACTAAAAAGTTTCTGCAAAGCAAAGGAAAGAAACAACAGACTGAAGAAACAACCTTTAGAAACAGAGAAAATATTTTCAAGATATTTATCCAACAAGGAACGATTATCCACAATATACAAGGAACTGAACAGCAAACCGACAAACAATCCCACTTAAAAATGGGCAAAGCATCAGAATAGACGTTTCTCAAAAGAAGACATGCAAATGGCCAACTGGAAAATGAAAAAAATGTTCAACATCACTAATTATTAGGGAAATGTAAATGAAAACCACAAAGAGATATCATCTTACCCTAATTATAATGGCTATGATAAAAATATAAAAAATTAACAGATGCTGGTGAGGATGCAGAGAAGAGGGAAGTCTTACATACTGCTAATGGAAATATAAACTAGTGCAGTAACGGAAAAGAGTATGAAAGTTTCTCAAAAAAATAAAAATAGAACTATCATATGATCCAGCAATCCTACTGCTGGGTACTTACCAACTGAAAGGAAATTAGTATATAAAAGGGATACCTGCACCCCTACTGTATTTTTTATTAGGCACTATTCACAATAGCCAAAATACAGAACCAACCTAAGTGTTCATCGATGGATTAACAGATAAAGAAAATATGGTGCATATATACAATGGAGAACTATTAAGCCATAAAAAGAATAAAATATTGTCTTTTGCAACATGACGGTATTGGAAGTCATTATGTTAAGTGAAATAAGCCAAGCACAGAAAGACAAATAATGCATGTTCTCACTCACATATGGGAACCACAATTTTTATTTCAGAGAGGATGCAATGATGGTCTTCAGAAGCTAGGAAGGGTGGTGGTGTGAAGGGGTGTTGGTTACTGGGTACAAATATACAGTAAAGGGTATAAGTTCTAATATTCAACAGCACAATAGTGAGACTGTGGTTAATAATTTGTTGTATACTTCGAAATAGCTAGAAGAGAAGATTTGAAATGTTCCTATTGCACAGAAATGATGAATCTTTTTGGTGATGGATATCCTAAATATGCTGATTTGATAATTACACATTTTATACATGTATCAAAATATCATATGTACTGCATAAATATGTACAATTTTTATGTATCAATTAAAGCAAGAAAACAGTTTTAAGATAAGTAATGTCTTTGTTGGACCTTCAATTAAGGGTAGGTTTTAATCTTGCTTTGATTACATTTCTATTCAAGTATACTAGATCATACTCAAAGACGTAAATAGCAGACAAGTTAGGTAGAAGCTGTGTTGCCTTTAGATAAGTTTTATAATTATATACGATGTAGTTTGTTGAAAATATTAAGAGATTATAAGATTATTTTCAATAACATTTATTTTTAAAACCTTTCAAACCTAGACTTTAGGTTGACTCACAAAATAATTTAGTTTAAAAATAACATCTATTTTTAAAACCTTTCAAACTTAGACTTTAGGTTGACTCACAATTTAGTAACCAAATGAACTTTGAATCACTAAATGCAGAATGAAAATAATGAATGTAATTCTGAGTTTTAGTATGGAAAACCAACACTTGGTTTTAAACATCTCGTTTTGTGTGAGGACTCTGTCATAGGCCTACTTGGAGAATATGTATATTCCTACATTGTTCCAAATTAGGCCAAATTATGTGCCCCTTTTATGGAATGGAGGTCGAAATGTGACTTGGGATATTAAAATAACCCTCCACTTTCTATTTTTCAGAAACTCAACTTTACATAAATGTGTGGGCTCCCTTAATATTCAGAACCCTACCAAGGGGTGGGACTCTAAAGTCCAGGAAAAGGTTCTCTTATTGAGGCCAGGCTTAGACTCAAATCAAATTCTCTTCCAGGGAGCTATCCAGGGTACTAGACCATGTCTACTGAAGCTGTCATGATACCCTGGGCAAAAACTCTGCCCATTTCGATGTCTACCTATTTTATTAATTTCAACTTGCTTGTTTCTGACCTGCTGGCCACAGGTAACCTAGAAGTCTATCAGCTGCCACATGTGTCCTCATTCTAAATGAATACTTTGCCTCTCTGTCTCCCTTTCTCTCTCTCTTTCTCTCTCTCTCTGGTATGTGTGTATGTGATGTGTGTGTGTGTGTGCGCGCACGCGTGTGTGTTTGTGTATAATCTTCTGTAGATATCTTCAAATTTGCTCATTTTCATAGTTGGATTCCTTAACATGACATCAGAATAAAAGGCACTTTAATTATGCTTAACTATATAGACTAATAAGTTGTTATTAGCATGTCAACTTTTCTTTGTATATAATGAGGTCTTAAAGTGACATGCCCTAGAGACATTTTCCCCATTATCTTGGCGACTAACATTTGACTCTTCATTATGCAAATTTCTAAAGCCAGCTTGAATATCTCCTCAGAAAATTGGATTTACTTTTCTATTACATCATCAGGCTGCAAATTTCCCAAATTTTCATGCTCTGCTTCCCTTTTAAATGTTAAGTTCCAATTCCAAATCATCTCTTTGTGAATGCATAAAACTAAATGCCTCTAAGGGCACCCAAGTCACCTCTTGAATGCTTTGTTTCTTAGAAATTTCTTCCACCAGATACCCTAACTCATCTCTCTCAAGTTCAAAGTTCCACAGATCTCTAAGGTGGGGTCAAAATGCTACCAGTCTCTTTGTTAAAGCATAGCAAGAGTCACCTTTATTCCAATTCCCAACAAGTTACTCATTTCCATCTGAGACCACCTTAGCCTGGACTTCATTGTATCACTATCAGAATTTTGGTCAAAGCCATTTAACAAGTCTCTAGGAAATTCCAAACATTCCTACAACTTCCTGTCTTCTTCTGAGCCCTCCAAACTGTTCCAACCTCTGCCTGTTACAGTTTCAAAGTTGCTTCCACATTTTTTAGTATGTTTATAGCATCACCCCACTACCTTAGTACCAATTTATTGTATTTGTCCATTTTCATACTGCTATAAAGAACTGCCTAAGACTGGGTAATTTATTTTTTAAAAGAGGTTTAATTGACTAACAGTTCAGCATGGCTGGAGAGCCTCAGGAAACTAACCATCAAGGCAAAGGGGAAGCAAGGCACTTTCTTCACATGGCAGCAGGAAAAAGAAGTGCTGAACAAAGGAAGAAAGAGCATCTTATAAAACCATCAGATCTTGTGAGAATTCACTCACTATCATGAGAACAGCATGGGGGAAACCACCCCCATGATTCAATTACCTCCACCTGGTCTCTCCCTTGACACTTGGGGATTATGGAGATTACAATTCAAGATGAGATTTGGGTGGGGACACAAAGCCTGACCATATCAGGTCTGGATGGGATATGGGAATACCTAGAATGCTGAAAAAGAAAGAGGGTGGGACTGAAACCTGAAGTTCCAACAGACAGAGATTGGGAATATGAGGGATGATCCAGTAAAGGATACTGAGAAGATGTAGAAGAAAAACAATGATGTAGGAGAAAAAGAAGCACTATTTTGTTCTGGAAGCCAACTAAAGAGAATGTTTAAAGAAATAGGAAGTCATGAACTTCCATCAAATGCCAGTGAGTGTTCAAGCAAGCTGTCAAAAACATGTTTTTGCTGACGGGAGAGATCCAGTAGAGAGAGAAAAATAGATGTTGTTGGTGGGGGGCGGGTTACAGAACAAAGCCTTTGAGTAGGTAAGAGGGGATGAGATCCAGTGCTTAAAAGGTTGGCCCTGTCAGTTAACACTGTCAGTTCAGCCAAATATGCATTTATGCATGTGCGTGTGCACACACACAAACATATTTTCATGATTTATAGCTCCACGCACCCACTACTTTCAAAGCTTTGACTTTTACAAAACCCTGTTGGTTAAGCTAACTTTCACCTTGAGATTTTCAGCAGAGTATGCAGGAGGACAGTTATCAGTTATCTTTGTTCGTAATTCAGTGCAATCTCTGTGGCCAGTTTTACTTCATTAGCTTGTGAGACCAGATGATGAAATAAATGGAGGGCATAGTTCAGTGTTTTCGGGAGCACAGCACAACCACCCTAGGTGCAGAAGGGGGCAAGCGGTGGTGTGCCTTTTAAGAAGAACGTTAGAAACCTCTCTAAGGTCCTGAGTTGTTTTAGCCGCTGTTACAGTTGTCCTTTTGTCTTTGAAGTGACAAATGTGGAATAAATTTTTAACTTTCAGTTCTGAAGTGTTTTGATGAGAAGGATCTTAATTATTCCTCGTGTAAGATTGTACTTTATCTCTGTCATATCGCCAGCTCCCAGTACAGTGTGTGGCTTAGAGTAACGTAGTAAAGCTCACTTTGAAGAAGGTAGAAAAAATTATGATTATCATGACTACAGACCCAATATTCTCCGAGGGGGCTGGAGGATGGCCTAGCTTCGGAATCATGCCTTTTTTGCCACAAGTGAAGTTCATGAAGTGGCATATGTATACCTCTGTGTGTGTGTGTGTGTGTGTGTGCGCGCGCGCGCGCGCTCATGTGTGAAGAAGAGAAACATTGTGTGTCATTAATAGTGTGAGAGCAACCAGCGGGAGCATCCTGAGATGGACAAGTGAGGTGGGGGCTAGGGGGGACAGGTATATTCGTTTTTCTTTTTTTTTTTTTAATGGGGGTTATCCTGCCTTTACCTTCTAGGAGGATAATGTATGATGTACTAAAATACCCGCCCTAGTATTTGTCACTAAGTATCGAAATGGGCGTGGTTTGGCATATAAGACACCCGCTTTTCGTGAGCCCTGCAAAGGATATTCTTGGAGTCCTAACCTGACCCTGACTCCTCAAACGTTCGGGAGGGTCTCCCAGTTTTAGCAGCCGTTTTGAGAATCCTATCGCCCGCCGGCAATGCTGCTCCGTGGACTTGAGAGGGCCTGCTGAGCATGTGTGAAGATCGCCGCGCATGCTCCGTGGAGTAGGCAGGTTTACCGAGGCGCTAGCAGGGGCTTTTACTACTCTTCACCCGCCTCCCCAGCCCAGCACGTCCCCCTCCCCTCTATCCCACCACCCACCACTCGGTCCCCCGCATCCACCCCGCCCCTCTATCCCGCCCCCTTCGCCCCAGGCTGGGGAATCTCCATTGACGTTTGGGTGACGCCGCTGTGCCGCCGCCGTGGGGGGGGGGGTCCAGGCGCCGCACAGGTAACGCCGCCGCTGCCGCCATATTGACAGAGCAGGGAGTGGGGAGGGGACCCCAGGAAGCGGGGTGTTGGGGGGAGTCACCACTGAGTGGCCGTCGCGGTGGTGGCAGTGGTGAGCGCGAGCCAAGCGGCAGCTCTTGAAGAGGCAGCACAGAGTTGTATTCTCTATGGGAATCACCGGGCGGCGGCGGCGGCGACCTCCCGCTCCCAGCCTCTGAGAGACCCGGCGGCGAGCGCAGCGGTCGCTGAAGGCGGGGTTGGGGGTCGCGGCGATAGCGGAGGCGGCGGCGGCGGCAGCGCCGGTCCAGTTCCTTAGACAGGATGCGCGGCCGCGCCAGCTGTAGGCGGCAGCTCCTGTTCGAGTGCTCCTGAAGGGGAGATGCTACCATTCGCTCCTCAGGACGAGCCCTGGGACCGAGAAATGGAGGTGTTCAGCGGCGGCGGCGCGAGCAGCGGCGAGGTTAGTGTGGTGGCCGAGAGGGGCTGGAGCCAACCCCCGCCTCCTTCCCCTCAAGACCTTGGCTGGGGACCGAGAGAGGAGAGGCGTGGGGCCGGGAATCGTGCTCCCGGGCAAGCCCCCTTGATGCTGCCTCCACTGCCCTTTCGCTGGAGAGCGGGCGGGGATGAGACGGCGGGCTCGGGCATGCGGAGTGAGTGCAGCCTGGGCCCCGGCTCGGCCTTAGGCGGAGCGCCTGCCTGGAAGGGCCATGCCAGAGTTGTTGTGACGAAGTTTCTTCACTTTCCGACCCGAAGGGGGACTGGGGGACTGGCGGGGTGCTGTGCCTGACTCCGCGCGTCCCTTTTTCTCCGCCGCGCCTAGTTTGCTTGCTGGGAACACTTTGGGGGACAGCTGCGGACTCCAGCTCGCTGTTGAACCCCGGGCGCTTTAGGAACCCAGTGCAACAAACACACCAAGGTGACTAAGTTACTCTGGGGACATTTGCACATACGCACGAGTGTTCCCCGCTAACAGCTTTCTTGTTTCTCTGTGGCTTGTTATGGTTGCTTGTAATGACCCATGTCGAGATGCACTGGCGACTATCTCCAGTCGCCAGGTTTCAGGTGATGTTCTACTGCTTCCTCTCAGGTCCCCTTGATTCTACTGCACTCTTGCTCCGCCCCTTCTCCTTTCCACAACCGCTGTTCCCACCCCGTTGGTCTGTAAAAGAAGATGCAAAGTAAACCCCAGCCCTTATAATTAAGACGAATCTTTGTTAAGAGTTAGCGAGGTTCAACCAAAATACTTTGGTTCACCTCTCTTTCCACTCTTCTTAACTCTGAAATTGTTCTGGTTGGGCTTTGGTCAGCTGTGCAGTGAGAACTTAGATGTGCACAGGTGCTTTGTTTTTATTGTTGTTATAAAAGCGGGCAGCATTTAAACACAAAAACGTGTCTTTTGTGATAGAAAGTTGGATCCTTTTCTGATAACTTAATCGACTGCGTACAACTCCGGTAGAGGCCACCATACACCTCCTAAAAATAGTTGGTGAAATTGATTCACAGTAGGATATTTTGAGGTAAGACTCTCAATCCTCAACATCTAAAGGGTGCAACTTTGTCTTCAAGTACTTGCTCCATTTTTAAAAAATACACATTGGGCTGTTGTATAATTACCTTGTTCTTTTTTCTTTATTTTTTATTTTTATCATATATACTGGGGTTAAGATTACATACTAGAATAACATGTAGTAAGGAATGTAGTGGAAATAAATTCAGAAGTACCCTAAATCTGAACCCTCTGTACTTATAGGAAATATTTTATTAGTAAACCAAGCAATTCCAATATACATTTTAATATTTTACATCTCCTAAGAACAAGATAAATGAATAGGCATTTCTTTCTTCTTGAAATATTGGGATACTGCTTGCACAATTATCTAGCAAGTCTATCGAAGGGGAAAGGAATCTTGTTTTATTCATGGATGTAACTTACTGAACTTATAGTCAGGCATTTCGTTTATAAAAACAGTTAAATGCTTTGATATAAGGATGGGATGGGAGGTGGGAAGCCTTTTGCATGCCTACTATTTTATTATTTTTGTTAACTTTGAATGTAGTATGTTTTAAATTGTAATTACCACATGGTTTTTTTATTGTTTGCAGTATGTTTTAGGTATTGTAGAGATTTAACAATGGGTCTCTCTACCTCAGCAATTTGGAAAAATACTCGAGTGGAAATTGTTAATCCCTATGAAGTAAAACGAAAGGTGAAGGTAATGTGGTGAAGATAGTATTTCTGCCTTCTTTCTCTAAAACAGTTATGATTCGTTAGATTTAACCCTGCAAGTTACTTAATAAAAAATATTCTAGGTGAAAACTGAATGCTACATTTGAACAGACCCACTTAGCACTTAGAATAGTTTGTTTTTAATTGTATTCTTTCGATAAGAAGTAAACAAGTTTACTTTTGTTAATTTATATTTATTTTAATTATAAATTTGTTGATGTTGGCTTTAGAAATGCTAATTTTGAGTACAAGCTCTACAACCCTCAATTGTGATAATTTAGGACTAAGAGTGTTTTTGTTGTAGAATATGTATTTTTAAAATGTGATGGAATCCTTAAAACGTAGGTGAGAATCTGTTAACTTCAATGTCAAAAGAAATAATTTCCGTCCATTTCTGTGTGTGTTGAATCCTGGTAAGATTAAAGATTATAGACATTTAACATATATTTTGGAGTCTTTTTGTATCTTTTACCTGTCTTGCTTGCATGGACAGTTGTTAACCTTTGAATTATCATTCAGAAGTGTGTAAATTGGTTGTTTGAGACTCTTAACATGTTTTCCCACAGGAAAAACTTATTAAGGGTACTTACATTTTTAGATGAGTACACAATAGCGAGATATAATGATGAGCCTAACCACTGTTTGTAAAATTGTTCTATGGTGAAATGTGTCGAGGTTTCAACCAATGATTAGCTTGGTTCCAGTGAGAGGTAGAGGATGGGCCTGAAAGGGGGAAACCTGGGATCTTTTGGTTTCTGGGAAGAGAGTTCTTAGAAGAGGGAAGATATGGTAAGCAAGAAACTGCTTGTGAGAGCTCTTGCAGGGACTGTCTCAATTAGATCTACTGGGAATAGGAACTTCAGAGGGTATCACCCCTCAGGCAGCCACAATTTTAGCTCTTGCCTGGATTCTGTCAGGATCAAAAAAGAGGTTTTACTTGAGGTGGAATGGCTATTGGTCATTCCTGGGCAAGGATCATAAAGAACAACCCGTTTGACTAATGTGAACTTTTCATGAGCTAATGCCATGCATGTTACAGTTTGTTCACTTAGTTGTTTTTTGGTGAGGAACCAAGTGCTTCCTTATGGAGTTGATTATAGAATTTTCACATCTCATATCACATTAAAAGTCTAGTATTTTTATATTATTTCTTTAGCAATGCTGCTTTTGTTTAAGCAAGTTTTTTTTTTTTTTTTTTTTTTTTTTTTTTTTTTTTTTTTTTTTGTAATAGGCTTTAATTGTAATT
>CAUYLG010000622.1:0-16091 GCA_963573385.1 Cacajao melanocephalus
TGTCCCTCCCCTATTTCCCCCCGACAGACCCCAGTGTGTGATGCTCCCTTCCCTGTGTCCATGTGTTCTCATTGTTCAACACCCACCTATGAGTGAGAACATGCGGTGTTTGATTTTCTGTTCTTGCATCAGTTTGCTGAGAATTATGGTTTCCAGGTTCATCCACGTCCCTACAAAGGACACGAACTCATCGTTTTTTATGGCTGCATAGTATTCCATGGTGTGTATGTGCCACATTTTCCCTGTCCAGTCTATCATTGATGGACATTTGGGTTGGTTCCAGGTCTTTGCTATTGTAAACAGTGCTGCAATGAACATTCGTGTGCATGTGTCCATATAATAGAACGATTTATAATCCTTTGGATATATACCCAGTAATGAGATTGCTGGGTCAAATGGAATTTCGATTTCTAGGTCCTTGAGGAATTGCCACACTATCTTCCACAATGGTTGAACTAATTTACACTCCCATCAACAGTTTAAAAGTGTTCCTATTTCTCCACATCCTCTCCAGCATCTGTTGTCTCCCAATTTTTTAACGATCACCATTCTAACTGGCGTGAGATGGTATCTCAATGTAGTTTTGATTTGCATTTCTCTAATGACCAGTGATGAGCATTTTTTCATATGTTTGTTGGCCTCATGTATGTCTTCTTTTGTAAAGTGTCTGTTCATATCCTTCGCCCACTTTTGAATGGGCTTATTTTTTTTTGTAAATCTGTTTCTGTTCTTTGTAGATTCTGGATATCAGCCCTTTGTCAGATGGGTAGATTGCAGAAATTTTTTCCCACTCTGTTGGTTGCCGATTCACTCTAATGACCATTTCTTTTGCTGTGCAGAAGCTGTGGAGTTTAATTAGGTCTCATTTGTCTATTTTGGCTTTTGTTGCCAATGCTTTTAGTGTTTTGGTCATGAAGTCCTTGCCTACGCCTATGTCCTGAATGGTTTTGCCTAGGTTTTCTTCTACAGTTTTTATGATGTTAGGTCTTACATTTAAGTCTTTAATCCATCTGGAGTGAATTTTAGTGTAAGGTGTCAGGAAGGGGTCCAGTTTCTGCTTTCTGCACATGGCTAGTCAGTTTTCCCAACACCATTTATTAAACAGGGACTCCTTTCCCCATTGCTTGTTTTTGTGAGGTTTGTCAAAGATTAGATGATTGTAGATGTGTGGCATTGCCTCCAAGGCCTCTGTTCTGTTCTATTGGTCTATATCTCTGTTTTGGTACCAGTATCATGCTGTTTTGATTACTGCAGCCTTATAGTATAGTTTGAAGTCTGGTAGTGTGATGCCTCCCACTTTTTTCTTTTTGCTTAGAATTGACTTGCTATGTGGGCTCTCTTTTGGTTCCATATGAATTTTAAAGTGTTTTTTTCTAGTTCTGTGAAGAAGGTCATTGGTAGCTTGATGGGGATAGCGTTGAATCTGTAAATTACTTTGGTCAGTATGGACATTTTCATGATATTGAGTCTTCCTAACCATGAACATGGAATGTTTCTTGCAGACAACATGATTGTATATTTAGAAGACCCCATAGTCTCATCCCAAAATCTCCTGAAACTGATAAGCAACTTCAGCAAAGTCTCAGGATACAAAATCAATGTGCAAAAATCACAAGCATTCCTATACACAAATAACAGACTTAAAGAGAGCCAATCAAGAATGAACTGCCATTCATAATTGCTACAAAGAGAATAAAATACCTAGGAATACAACTAACAAGGAACATAAATGACCTCTTCAAGGAGAACTACAAACCACTGCTCAATGAAATAAGAGAGGACTTTCCTTATTTTTAATGACCTTGAAAGTGTTGAGAAATACTAGTCATGTAGAAGCTGGTGTTTGTCTGATGTTTTGCTCATTATTAGGCTTGTGGTCATGTGCTTCAACAAGGAAGATCACAGAAATAAAATGTCATTTTCTTCACATCATGCCAAGGATCTATACTATCAACATGATTTGTGACTTCTAATATTGACTTTGATCACCTGGCTGAAATAGATTTTCAGATTTCTCCATAGTAAACTTATTTTTTTTCCATGCTGTACACTGTAGAAGGAAATTACTCTGTATATCTCTCACTTAAAGAATAGAGGCTTTTGGTGGTGGCTCACGCCTATAATCCCAACACTTTGGGAGCCTGAGGCAGGTGAATGGCTTGGCCCAGGAGTTTGAGACCAGCCTGGGAAACATGGTGAAACCCCTTCTGTACAAAAAACACTAACAAATTAGCCAGGCATGGTGGCGCATGTCTGTAGACCCAGCTACTCAAGAGGCTGAGTTGGGAGGATTGCTCGAGCTTGGGAGTTTGAGGCTGCAGTGAGATGAGTTGTGCCACTTTACTTCAGCCTGGATGACAGAGCAAGACCCTGTCTCAAAAAAAAATAATAATAAAGATAATAGAGGCTCTGTTCCACCTCCTAAATGGTAGAGTATCTACAGAATATTTGGAATTCTTCTGCATGGGAGATTTGTCTCTTCTCCCACATTTATTATTTAAAGTCAATATGAACTCAATATTTATTTTATACTTCAGAGCTTTTTATTGCTGAAATTATTTCATCTTTGACCATTAGAAGATGTTTTTAGATGGCTTCTAGTTTTCTTTGACATAACACCATCATTGTGTATTTTACTATTATTATTTTCTTGAGTACTTTTACTTTTTATGTTTATGATATGCTCATGATAATTTTGCATATTTTATACTCAACTCCTAGACATAGCAATTTCTCCAAGAGACTTTTATTCCTTTTATTGGAGAATGATATGAGAAACCAAGATTTGTAACTCTCTAATAAGTCTTAGAGTAGAGCAGGAAGGAGATCAAAATCTTCAGAAATTCAAAGCAAATCTAGAAGGAAAAGAAATGAATTCTTGGAAACATTAGCAAGATGGTGAACTAGATGACTCCTGAGTCTCCCTCCTCCCATGGATATACTGAATAAACATTTACACATAGATAAATTTCTGTTGAGAGAAAGCTAGAAACTAGTTGAGAGACTTCTACACACTGGGCAATTAGAAAATTTCCATGCTGTAACTAGTAGAAAAAGCTGAGGAACACTCATACATGAACCCATCCTGGGTTTTTCACCTTGAAATTGGGAAGGAATCCCAACACACAGGATATCCCTGAGTAGTGAAGTCTCTGGATCCCACATTTAGCACCCCAACATTTACCATTTCCCCCAGAGGGTTTAGCCCTTAAACTATCTCTGGGAGCAGAAAGGACTTAACACTTTTTAATTTCCATGGACCACAGAGAACCAAAAGGTAAAGTTTTGATAGGTGCATGGGCACTTCCAGCATATGTAGCCCCTTGGATCAAAGTGGAAAGAACAGGCTAAAATGCCTAGCTCCCAGTTTCTCTCTGAAAATACCTTGTTTGCACAATTTTCCAGCTACTGCATGAGGGCTGGGCTTCCAACTAGCCTATACTGGGAAGCTGACAAGGCAGATAAACAATAGACTTCCTGGGCCAAAATGGGAGTGTAAACACTTCCTGGCTTTTTTTTCCCTGGCTCACTCCAGTGATGAGTCCTCGTTTGCAGATTCTTTCTGGAAGGAGTTTGTGCACACATTAAGCACCCCAACTTTTACACCACTCCCTAATTCAAGCTTTGGAAATTGATAAGGGTCTGCATTCCCAAATCTCAATACATCATAGAGAACAAAATGGCAGTTTTTAAATAGGCACACTTTCCATGAGTATTCCCCCAGGCTCAATCTATGCAGTTTGAATAAGAGTATAGGCATTTGCCACACAGTCTCTCTCCAGATTAGTGCAGAGTTAGTAGGAGATAAGCTCTAGCTCTCTGGTATCCCTGAGAACAGAAAAAAGCAGAACACACATTTACTTATTTTTTTTTAATGCAACTTGCTCTTCATACACATTTAATACTCCAACTTTTTAGCTGCATTTCAAAAGACTTCTTTCTTGCCTCTCTTAAAACACTGAAAAGACTCTGCCCACCCTAATTTCTTGGGGGACTCTGAGAACAAAGACAGTAGTTTGGACAAGAACAAAATGTGGGAGGCACTAGGATGCCTGTCTAGGCTGATTAAAGAAGTCTGTCTTCTATATGAGGCCAATATGGCAAGAGTGAGAGAAGTGATTGTCTTATGAAACATATAAACCCACACAGAAAGTCAAGGGAAATGGAGAAACAGAAAAATTGCTCCAAGTGAAAGGGCAAGATAAATTGCCAGAACCTAACTTTAAAATATAGGTATATGTACATAACAGGGAAGTCAAAAGAATGGTCATAAAGACGTTCATTGAGGTCAGGAAAACTATGCATGAACAAACTGAGGATTTCAACAAAAAAATGAAATATTAAAAAGCATGAAATAGAAATAATAAAGCTAAAGAATATAATGACTAAAAAATTCAATAGATGACTTGAACAACAGACTAAGCAAAAGAAAGAATCAGCAAACGCAAAGACTCATTGGAAATCATTAAAAAAACTCGTTGGAAATCATCAGATTTGAGGAGCAAAAATAAAAAAGAATAAAAAGGTAAAGATAGATTGGGAAACACATAGGACACATCAAGTGTAGCAATTACTCATTATTGGAATTCAGTAAGAGGAGAAAGAAAGACACAGAAGGCATATTGAAAGAAATAATTGCTGAAAAATTCCCAACCCTGGGAAAGAAAATAAAAATTTAGATCTAGAAAGCAAAAGTCACCAAATAAGATAAATTCAAAGAGATGCACACTGAAACACCTTATGATTTAAAGATCAGAATTTAAAGACGAAGGAAAAATTGTGAAAACAGTGAGAAAAGCAACATTTTACACACAAGGCAACCTCCATAAGATTAAAAGCAGATTTTTCATCCAACACCTTATAGACCAGCAAACAGTGGATAATATAGTTAAGGTACTGAAAAAAAAATACTGCAAGTAAAGAGTACTATACCCAACAAACCTAATCTTTAAAAATGAAGGAGAGATAAAGACTTCAGTAAAGAAAAGCTGAGGAAGTTTATTACCACTAAACCTACCTTACAAGAAATGCTTAAGGGAATTATTAGGTTTTTCATCAAGATATTTGAATGAAAGCAACTAATTCACACTGCTCCCATGGAGAGGAAGAGTAGTAAGTAAACACTAGCCCTTCAAGTGAATTGTTCAGGGGACTATGTTTGAATGCACCAAGAAACATTTGAACCCATGGGAAACAGAGGAGTAAAGTTGGACCACTGCCCAGCCAGGATTAGTGCAGAGTTGAGGGAGCTTTCTGTGTAGGGGAGAGATTGAGTGAGGGCCAACTCACAGGGGATTCACTTTTCCACCCCCATGAACTTTTGCAATCTTCGGTATGGGAGAGCTCCTCTGAACCCTATCCCCTAAGCCTCCATGCTGACCCAGAGAGTAACCTGTAGTCTATGCAAAGGCACTGCTCAAACCTATGTGGAATTCCCCAAGGCTTAGATCCCCAAGAACCCTGGCACCAGCTGCCATAGCCCCATCAACAAGGAATAACAGGCTCTTTTGCATGCTCTTTAGAGAAATGGCACATCTGGGGCTCTGAGGTACACATGGACTGCAGGCCTTGCCTCCACTGCTTCTCATCAAGTAGGGGCTGCCAGTTTCAACATCCAGTATGGCCTCTACAACCCCACCTTATCACCCCAGTCAGTTGCTGCTCTGAATTCCTCTGGTGTGGAGCTCCCAAAGGTAACTTATAGGCCCTCTGTAATTGCCACTTTTGTGGCGCCTGTTTCTGCTGCTAAGGAGGGAACAAAGAGCCTGAGGGTTTTCATATTCCTCCAGGATACCACAGCCATCACACATAAAGACTCCAGACTGTTTTCCATATGACTCCCTTTCCCTACTGCACTCTGACAAATGGGACTTGCTACCTTCTGGCTTCTAGTGAATCCACCTCATCCCTGCCTGAGTATTTCATCTGTGGCCCAGAACTTTTCTGAAAATACTACCCTTACAGATCTATCATCCTCTCTCAGGCTCCTATAGTCTAGGAGTTTTGTTTGCCCCATTTGAGAGTTTTGCCAGTGTCCAAGCACCAGTCCACCCCTCCCCATTATAAGAAGCACCTGAACTCTAGGTTAGCTTTACTCCCCTGGTTCAGCCCCATCAATACTCAAACACACTGTTCAGAGGGCCATCTAAGGGTCAAGGAATTGGGGTACTACTTAACTAATGAGATCAGCCCAATCCCACCAACTGGCACCATCACAACCAACACACACCTGTACAGGCCCAAATGTGGAGCCAACTCCATTTACATGAAGGAGAAGTTCTACCACATCAAAGAACAGGAGAGTCATATAACAGTATTTGTATCAGGCTGAATAATGAAATTCCACCCCAAAATCAATCCCATAGAGAGTCACAAAACAGGCATTTCCCAAGGCTTTTATCCACATTGTTGCCTGGAGTTGAACTACAGTGTGCATCTGAACTAGAAGTCATGAGTCCCAGAACAAAGGTGTGATGGGGTAACAGTCCATGTATCTGCCTATATAGGACAAGGAGCCAATACAGTCACCTCATCCCTGCTCCAGAGACCTCAGTGCATTCCACTAGGCGGGCCTCCAGCAACACTCATCAGAGCTCGTGCCTATACTCAACATATGGTTATTTGTCGGCAAACTAGCGGCTCCAGCTCTGGCAAGCTGTATGTATACCCCTACCCCTGCAGAAAAAGAAGCTTAGGATACCAGTCACTCCAATGTCCAGTCCACCACCTGAAACAGCAGAGACCACTTCATAGTAAAGAAAAATCAGATACGTATCCTTTTGCTTGTGCAGCAACTGGCCCTCACTTGTAAGCACCATCTGGTGACCCGTAGGTCAAACTGCACAGCCCGATATTAAACATGCCAACAGAAGTGCATAGGGCAATACAAGCAAAGCCAAAAGGGTCTGCCCAACATAGTCTGCAGTCACATTGACTAGGGAGAGGGGAAAAGGGAAAACAACAGTAACAACAACAACAATAATAATAAAAATAAAGGAAAAATCTTCATATGAAAATAATTACAAAAATTAAAAGTGCTAATGTCTCCACATGAGAGGGAACCAGCATAAGTATTCTGGCACTGTGAAAAATCTGAGTGTTTTGAACCCCCAAAGGATCACAACAGCTCTTGAGCAATGTGCCTCAATCCAAATGGAAACTCAGAAATGTCAGATAAAGAATTAAAAGCATGGATTTCAAGATAACTCAGTGTTATTCGAGGAAAGGTTAAAAATCAATACACACATAAATTTCTAAAGCAATCCAGGAAATGAAGAAAGAAATACACATATTGAAAACACATCAATCAGAGCTTCCGAAATTGAAAAACTCACTTGAGGAATTTTAAAATACCCTAGAAAGTTTTATCATTAGACTAAACCAAGCATAAGAAAAAGTTTCAAAGCTTGAAGAAGGGTCTTTTGAACTTGCCTAGTCACAGAAAAATATTTTTTTAAAAAATGAACAAAGTTTTTGAGAAATTTGGGATACAAAATGAACATTACCAAGGCATATAGTACACTAAGATTAATACTAAATAAAAAACCTTACAGGCAGCTATAGAAAAAGGTCAGATCATTTATAATAGGAACCTCATTAGGTGAACAGAAGGCTTCTCAGCACAAACCTGACAAGCCAGGGGAGATTGGTAGCCACTTTTCAGCATTCTTAAACTGTTTCTCCTTTAGAGAAAAAAGTGCAGCCCACTGCAGTACTCATTTAATCTTACATAAATATGCTCTTTGAGGTGGAAGCAAATCTGACTAATTTTCAATGTGAAAATAAAATATAAAAACTGCTCTTGGAGTTATGTCTAAACAGAACTAGCATCAGAATTGTCTGAATCATCAGAATTGTCTATTTCAGAAAAATTATATTCATCAAATGAATCATTTCCAAGCAACTGTTGAAGAATGATGTTAACATCACATGTAGGAATGGTACATTTTCTAGGATTTGACATTTTCAATGATTGAGAATTACTTTATTTGGTATATGGAAATACCACCACTAAAAACAGAATGCTATAAACAGAATGATATCTTTTGTTTCCAAAGTTGATATACTAGAGTGATGTGAAAATAATAATAAAAGCGAGATATTTCATGGCAAAGTTATTTTGGTGTAAATGCTGCCACTGCAATCACCACTAGCAAGTTCTCTGAGGGAAAATGAGAAAACGATTTAAGAAAGGAAATCCCAACTAAGAATTTCATCTTCCCCCAAACTAAGGTTCTTTTTTTTTGAGATGGAGTCTTGCTCTGTCACCCAGGCTACAGTGCAGTGGCTCCCTCTGTGCTCACTGCAATCTCCACCTCCTGGGTTCAAGTGTTTCTCCTGCCTCAACCTCCTGAGTAGCTGTGATTACAGGTGTATGCCACCACATCTGGCTAATTTTTGTATTTTTCGTAGAGATGGAATTTCACCATGTTGGTCAGGCAGGTCTCAAACTACTGACCTTGTGATCTGTACATCCTGGCCTCCCCAAGTGCTGGGATTACATGCATGAGTCACCACCCCAGGACCAAACTAAAGTTTTTTTTAAAAAGGAGACATAAAAGCTTTCTCAGACAAGCTAGCACAAGGGTATTTGTTCCCACTATGCCAGCCTTACAGGAAATTCTTTAGAGATTTCTAATCTTGGACACAAAAGAATAATACCTGCTACCACGAAAACACACTTAAGTACATAGCTCACATACCCTATACAGCAAATCCGGAATTAAAACTACAAAGCATTCAGCTAAAAAATTTATGTTATGATCAAAACCTTACATACAAATATTAATCTTGAACGTAAATGATTTAAATGGCACACTAAATATGTTCTTATGCTATGTATTATATTCAGAATATAATATCATTTACAATATATAATGTTCATAGTATATTATATATAATGTTTACTATGTACGTATGTTCATCATGATACATGTAATGGAACATTATTTAGTCTCAAAAAAGGAGAAACTGCCATTTACAACTATATGGATGAAGCTGGAGGACACCATGTTAAGTAGAATAAGCTAAACATGTTTAAAAAAATGTCTATTCTTACTTACATGTGAAATATAAAAAGAAAAACATTAGATACATAGAAAGAATAGTGGTTACCAGTGACCACTCTAGCAGAGAAATGGGAAGACGTAAGTCACAGGGTAAAAACTTGCAGTTTTGCAGGATGAATAAGTCTATAGAGCTAATACAGGAGAACTATAGTTGATAATATTGTATCCTTAATTAAAAATTTACAGAAAGAATGGATTTTTGGTACTCCTAATTATATACACAAGAAGAAGTAATTATGCAAAGTAATGGAAATGTTAATTTGCCTACTTGTAGGAATAATTTTATTATACTGTATACATATATACAAAAACATCATATTTTACATTTTAAATATACACAATAAAAATAAATGTAAGAAGAAAAGAATATGCTCATATTAAGAGGGTATTCAAGTTTTTTATTTCTAAGCTAAATAGACGTGGTAAATTTAAGGTGATAGCTTTGGAACCTAAGTACTGGGCCTAGAAGTAGTTTAAAATCATTGTAATGTTTATTGGTATCTCTGAAAAATTATTCAAAATAATCCTCAGATTAGTTCATAGTATTATTTCTCTCTTTTTTTTTATTTCTTAAATGAGTTTTCTCCACTTACTCCTCAGTATCTTTCTTATCTTGCGGATTTGCTGAAGTCTCTCTGTTCAAGCTATCTTCTCAAATTAATAATTAATGTCATTTAAAAAAACCTTAAAAATCCCCCCCAAATTAATATATAAGGTATTTTTTCTCTTTTTCTCCATTTTTGTTCTTTTTATAGTTTTTTTACATCTTCTTATGGGAACACATTTCTACCCATATCTCTGAAAAAAGATTCTACATTCCAGTTTTGATTATTGTGTATCTCTATCCACTCTATGATTCTAGATAACACAAACCCCTTAACTTGACTGGTTGACCCAGAACCTCTCTTGAACAATGGAGGCATGGAGTTAAGTCAAGAGACAAAAGCCAGAATGATTTTTATTAATTGATAGTGGGGGAAAAAAACAATAGGTTGAACACACATAATTAAATACACTTTATTTTGCCCCATAATAGCTTAATATTTGAGAGGAGGACGTTACTTATGCCACATGTGTGACTTAACAGGCAATTTCTTTAGCCAAAATAGCATCAAATGAATTGGCAATTGCAGATCAATGATGCAAGAGTTTTCTTAATTTGTTCCCACAGTGCTTAAAGAGGGCAGTACCTAAAATTCTCATTTATGATTAGTCTTAGATGCAAATACTCAGCTGCAATGTCAACTAATGTGACCTGAAGAACTTTATTTAGATATTAATAATATTGTAATTAAATAAAAAGCTGGCTTAGTTCAGTTATACTACAGATAATGGCACCCCTCTTTTCTATAGTCATGATTGACAGCATGCTCATTGATGAGTGTAATACTGCTTATAAATTTAATGAAAATGTATTTGTTGTGTAATTTCTAATAAAAGTTTTTAGATAAAGCTAATTTAAAAAATTGACACATGAGCTATTTTCCTTGAAGAGAAAGGTTAGAAGATGAAAACAGTTTTTAAAAGTACCTGTAGTATTCTAAAAATAAATTAATTTTAATAAAAATATCTCTAGTTTTGTGAGCTTTTCTTATAACTTCTCTTCATTACTTCCTCAGCTATTCATTTTGTGACATGCCTGTGTCTGTTGCAATGTTTCCTGTGGGACAACTGTGTCTTAATATTTTAGCAACGGCAAAGTCATATAATTACCTGTAAATACTTTAGCATGTATTTCATTCATGTGGAAATGATCCAATTAGCCAAAATGGGGAAAAATAAAAACTTTCTATGAAATGTTAAGCCATTCACAGAATGGTTTAATTAATTATTATTATTATTTTAATCCTTCATTAGCTAATTAAAAATATGTTCAATTCATATTATCTGATTAGTTTCTCCAACTGATCTGAAGCTATTAATGCTCATTTTCTTTTTCTTGAAGTTTGTGGCACAAATCCATGCCTATGGTTGTAGATTTTTAGAAAGTTTAGCTAGGATTGTTTTAATTGTAGCTAAGACTTTCCCTTCAATAGTGATTATGATTTGGCTCTGTGTCCTCACCCAAATATCATCTTGAATTGTACTCAATAATTCTAGTCTGTTGTGGCAGGGACCCAGTGGGAGACAATTTTAATCATGAGGGCAGTTTCCCCTATACTATTCTCATGGCAGTGAATAAGTCTCATGAGATCTGATGGTTTTAACAGGGGTTTCCGCTTTTGCATCTTCCTCATTTTCTCTTTCTGCTGCCATGTAAGAAGTGTTTTTTGCCTCCCACCATGATTCTGAGGCTTCCCCAACCATGTGGAACTGTGAGTACTGTCAAACCGTTTTTCTTCCCAGTCTTAGGTATGTTTATATCAGCAGTGTGAAAATGGACTAATACAGTAAATTGGTACCAGTAGAGTGGGGCGTGCCTGAAAAGATGCTGGAAAATGTGGAAGCAACTTAGGAACTGGGTAACAGGCAGAGGTTGAAATAGTTTGGAGGACTCAGAAAGACAGGAAAATATGGGAAAATCTGGAACTTCCTAGAGCCTTATTGAATGGCTTTGACCTAAAGCCTGATAGTGATATGGACAATAAGGTACAGGCTGAGGTGGTCTCAGATGAAGATGAGGGACATGCTGAGAAATGGAGCCAAGGTGAATTTTGTTATGTTTTAGCAGAGACTGGTGGCATTTTGCCCCTGCCCTAGAGATTTGTGGAACTTTGAACTTGAGACAGATGATTTTAGGGTATCTGGCGAAATAAATTTATAAGCAGCAAAGCATTCAAGAGATGACTTGGGTGCTGCTAAAGGCATTCAGTTTTAAAACAGAAACAGAGCATAAATGTTTGGAAAAATTGCCGTTTGACAATGTGATAAAAAGGAAATCCTATTTTCTGAGATGAAAATCAAGCCAGCTGCAGAAATTTTCATAAGTAAGGAGGAGCCAAATGTTAATTACCAAGACAATGGGGAAAATGTTTCCAGGGCATGTCAGAAGTCTTCATGGCAGTACCTATCATCAAGGACCTGGAAGCCTAGGAGGAAAAAAATGGTTTCCTGGGCTAGGCCCAGGGTCCCTATGCTGTGTGCAGCCTTGGGACTTGGTGCCCTACATCTCAGCTGCTTCAGCTGTTGCTAAAATAAGCCAAGGTACACCTTGGCTTGTTGTTTCAGAGGGTGCAAGCCCCAAACTGTGGGAGCTTCCATGTGGTGCTAGACATGCAGGTGCACAGAAGTCAAGAATTGAGGTTTGGGAACCTCAACCTAGATTTCATAAGATGTGTGGAAACGCCTGGATGCCCAGGCAAAAGTTTGCTGCAGGGACAGAGCCCTCATGACAAACCTCTGCTAGGGCAGTGTGGAAGGGAAATGTGGAGTCAGAGCCCCCACACAGAGTCCCTACTGGGGCACTTCCTAGTAGAGCTGTGAGAAGAGGGCCACCAGCCTCCAGACACCTGAATGGTAGACCCTCCAACAGCTTGCACTGTGGGTCTTGAAAAGCTGCAGATACTCAACGCCAGCCTATGAAAGCAGTCGGGAGGGTGGGGTCTATACCCTGCAAAGCCACAGGGGCAGAGTTGCCCAAGACCATGGGAACCTACCTCCTGCATCATCCTGACCTGGATGTGAGTCATGGTGTCAAAGGAGATCATTTGGGAGCTGTAGAATTTGACTGCCCTGCTGGATTTCAGTCTTGAATGGGCCCTGTAACCCCTTTATTTTGGCCAGTTTCTCCTATTTGGAATAGCTGTGCTTACCCAATACCTGTACCCCCATTGTATCTAGGAGGTAACCCACTTGCTTTTGATTTTACAAGCTCATAGGCAGAAGGGACTTGCCTTGTCTCAGATGAGACTTTGGATTGTGCACTTTTGGGTTAATGTGGAAGTGAGTTAAGACTTTGGGAGACTCTTGGGAAGGGATGATTGGTTTTGAAATGTAAGGACATGAGTTTTGGAGGGATGAGGGGAGGACTGATATTGTTTGGCTCTGTGTCCCCACCAAAATCACATCTTGAATTGTACTCCCATAATTCCCACCTGTTGTGGGAAAGACTTGGTGGGAGATAATTTGAATCATGGGGGGCAGTTTCCTCATACTGTTCTTGTGGTGGTAAATAAGTCTCACAAGATCTGATGGTTTTAACAGAGGTTTCTTCTTTGGCATCTTCCTCATTCTCTCTTGCTACCACCATGTAAGAAGGACCTTTTGCCTCCGGCCATGATTCTGAGGCCTCCCTCTGATGTGGAACTGTAAGTTCAATTAAACCTCGTTTTCTTCCCAGTCTCAAGTATGTTTTTATAAGCAGCATGAAAACAGATGAATAGAAATAGGCTAATTGGCTCACTGTATTATTTGCCTCACATTCCCCAAGATATAAACTATATCACTCATTATGAATATAGATTTCCCCACTACTTTACTTATTACTATAGTAATGATGAAGGTACAGCAGTGGCACAAGAACTAAAAGTTGTAGATGACTTGGTATTCCTTTCCACCAATATTTGGTAAAAAGGTCTTAGGGTTTACTGAAAGGGAGAAAGGAGGAGATTTTAGAGATAAATGTGGTCTGCATTATGCCTACGTGGCCCACACTGTAGATGCTTTGCCTATATATAATTCAACATTAACTGAAGTAAGCAGTCTTCACATTTTTTTTGTTTTCTTCCTATGAGTTATAAGTTTGATGCTAATAAAATAAATTAAATTCAGTTCTGAAAACCAGTTCATCAACAGGATGTTTGATTTCCTAGGAAAAAAGGATTCCGTGTCTACTTTCAAGTTTTACTTTACTAACAGATTCAGCTGGGTATCAAACACACAAACAAAACTATCAAGATAACCCATTCATTTCAAAGTGAGATTGATTGTACAGCCTTCAATAAGAGCTCCAGCTCATTTATTTACTTACTACAATGCTCAACAATTTCACTTGTCAGAACATGCTGTTTGATGTACCAGTTTACAGTCTGACTTTACTACATGGTCTTTTAGGAAAGATTATCTTCAGGTGAAATGTTTTAAAATGTCTGTAAAACACTAAATAAGTAAGTGCCCAATAAATAAAAATACATAGGTTTTAGTGATCAGTGACTGAAATTGTAACATAGTATAGTAGGTCATATCACCATGATTATAAATAGTTTTAAGGGCTTCGTATCTAACAGAGTGACTGCATATGTACCTGTAAATAAATTATTTTCTCCAAGTCAAAATTATTCAATATGAAACTTTTTTTTGCAAATTAAGACACAATAAGAAAATATTTTATCAACTCTAAGAAAATGGCAATATGATTAAAAAATTACTGAACTTTTGCCCCAAATGTAAATTTTCTTTTTTCTAATATAATAGTTAATTGAAGATTTTGTTGAGATAATTTTAGATTCATATGCAAGTAACAGAGATATCCCATTATTTCCTTTTCCAGTGTTCCACAATCATAACTTTTTTTTCAAAACTATAGAACAATATCACACCCAGAAATTCACATTGACTCAATCTACTGCTCCTATTCAAATTTCTTTTGCTCTGCCTGTACTTGTTTGTGAGTGTGTATGTACATTTAGCTCTATATAATTTCTTCACAAGTATAGATTGTGTGTCCACCACCACAGGAAAAATATTGAACAGTTCTGTCACCACAAGGATCCCTCATGTATTAGTCAATTTTTTCACTGCTATAAAGAAATACCTGAGGAGAGAGATCCAAGATGGCCGATTAACAACAGCTCAGGATTGTAGCTCCCAGTGAAAGTGCAGAGAGCGAGTGGACGCCGCACTTTCAGATGAATTTTTGTTGCCCACAGACCAGGAGATTCCCAGCGGAGGAGCCACATGGGTTGCCAGCGTGACTTATTTGGCCGGTGTGGCTGTTTTGCTGGTGCCCCGGCACGGCACTTCTCGGTGTGGAGTATATGGGCTGGGGTGCCCTTTGAGTCAGGCTCGGCTGGTCCCATCCCCACAAAGAGAACAGCAATTGGAAATGCTGAGGACTGAGAGTTTCACAGCAAGCACAGCCAAACCGGGAAGGTCCAGCTCTGTGGGAAAGGGGCATCCGCCAAAGGAAAACTAAGAAACAGAAAAAACTTCATCACTGGGCGGAGAGAGATCTAAGATGGCCGATTAACAACAGCTCAGGATTGTAGCTCCCAATGAAAGCTCAGAGAGTGTGTGGACACTGCAATTTCAGACGAATTTCTGTTGCTCACAAACTGGGAGCTACTCAGCGGAAGAGCCACTCAGGTCACCAGCACAACTCTTTTGGCCGGTGCAGCTGTTTTGCTGGTGCCCCGGCACAGCGTGGCACTTCTCAGTGTGGAGTATATGGGACTGGGTGCCCTTTGAGTCGGGCTTGGCTGGTCCCATCCCCACAAGGAGAACAGCAATTGGAAGCACTGAGGACTGAAAGTTTCACAGTAAGCACAGCTGAACCTGGGAAAGCCTAGCTCTGTGGGGAAAGGGCATCTACTGAAGGAAAACTAAGAAACAGAAAAACTTCATCACCAACAAGCTGGACGTCCACTCAGACCCAATCTGAAAGTCGACAATTACAAAGACGACAGGTGGATAAATCCACAAAATGGGAAGAAACCAGTGCAAAAAGGCTGAGAACACCCGAAATCAGAATGCCTCTCCTCCTACAGGGGATCGCAGCTCCTCATCAGCAAGAGAACAAGGCATGATGGAGAATTAGTGCGATGAACTGACAGAATCAGGCTTCAGAAGGTGGATAATAAGAAACTTCTGTGAGATAAAAGAACATGTACTAACCCAATGCAAAGAAACTAAGAACCTTGAAAGAAAATTTAAAGAAATGCTAACGAGAACGGACAACTTAGAGAGGAGTATAAATGAATTGATGAAGCTGAAAAACACAACATGAGAACTTCACGAAGCATGCACAAGTTTCAACAGCCGAATTGACCAAGCAGAAGAAAGGATATCAGAGGTCGAAGATGAACTCAATGAAATCAAACGAGAAGGCAAGATTAGAGAAAAAAGGGTAAAAAGGAATGAACAAAG
>CAUYLG010000623.1:0-28869 GCA_963573385.1 Cacajao melanocephalus
CCCCAAAACCTAAAATACAATAAAAAAAAAAAAGAAAAAAAAAAAAAGAACTGATAATTAAATACAGTGAAGTTGCAGAATACAAAACAACATACAAAAATCAGTAGCATTTAAATCTCCCAAGAGCAAACAATCAGAAAAGAAATCAAGAAAGTAATCCCACTTAAATTTAGCTACAAACAAAATAAAATGCTTAAGAATCAACTTAAGAAATAAAGGATCTCTAAAATAGAATAGAAAGATCTTTACTACAGAACATTGATAAAATAAATTGGAGGGGACAAAAAAATAGAATGATAGTTCATGTTCATGGATTGAAAGAATCAATATTGTTAAAATGTCCATGCTACTCAAAGCAATCTGCAGATTCAATGCAATCCCTATTAAAATATCAATGACATTCTTCACAGAAATAGAAGAAATGATCCTAAAATGTATATGAAACCAAGAATGCCCCAGAATAGCCCAAGATATCCTTAGCAGAAAGAACAAAACTGGATAAATCACATTACCTGACTTCAAATTATACTACAGCACTACAGTAACCAAAACACCATGGTACTGGCATAAAAATAGACACATAGACCAATGGAACAGAATGGAGAACCTAGAAACAAATCCACACACCTACACTGAACTCATTTTCAACAAAGGTGCCAAGAACATACATGGGGGAGAAGACAGTTCCTTCAATAAATGGTGCTGGGAAAATTGGGTATCCATATGCAGAAGGCTGAAACTAGACCTCTGTTTCTTGCCATACACAAAAAATAAACCAAAATGTATTTAAAAACTTAAATCTAAGACCTTAATTTACAAAAGTACTAAAAGAAAACATGGCAGAAATGTTCAGAACATTAGATTGGGCAAAGATTTGTTGAGTAATACCCCAAAAGCACAGGCAACCAAAGCAAAAATGGATAAATTGGATCACAAATATTTGCAAGCTATCCAAGTGACAAGGGATTAATAATCAGAATATATAAGAAGCTCGAGCAACTCTACAGAAAAAAAAATTCTAAAAATCTAATTTTTAAAAGGGCAAAATATTTGAATAGACATTTCTCAAAAGAAGATGTACAAATGGAAAACAGGCATATGAAAAGGTGCTCGACATCATTGATCATCAGAGAAATGCAAATCAAAACTACAATGAGATATCATCTCACCCCAGTTAAAATGGCTTTTATCCAAAAGACAGGCAATAACAAATTCTGGTGAGAATCTGGGGAAAAGGAAACCCTCCTACATTCTTGGTGGGAATGTAAATTAGTACAACCACTATGGAGAACAGTTTCTTCAAAAAATTAAAAATAGATCTACTATGCAATCCAGCAATCCCACTGCTAAGTATGTACCCAAAAGAAATGAAATCAGTACATCTAAGCAATATCTGCACTCCCATGTTTATCACAGCACTATTCACAATTGCCAAGATTTGGAAGCAACCTAAGTGTCCATCAACAGATGAACGGATAAAGTAAATGCGATAGATATATATACACACACATACATATGTGTATATATAGTACATGTATATATAGAGTACATATGTACTATTCATCCATAAAAAGAATGAGATCTTGTCATTTGTATGTACTACTCATCCATATAAAGAATGAGATCTTGTCATTTGCAATTGAAGCAGCCTCATTGTCTGAGGTGTTATCCAGAGTTATTTGTATCATTACGAAGAAAAATAAGGAGCGTATACACCAAGGGTGAGGTTGGAGTGAAAGTTTAATAAGCGAAAGAAGAAAGCTCTCCACAGCAGGGAGGAGGTCCAAGAGAGTTGCTATTTTACAGTTGAACACAAAAGCCTTTATTAGAAATTTCCCCTATCTGTGTAGCTGCTTGTGTAACTGCCTTATCTGTGCAGTCGCGAGCATGTCTCAGGCAAGCCTCCCCCTACCCATGCAAGTTCATGCAAAACCCTTCGTGTGCATGCCCTAGAAGGGGAGGAAACTTTTTTCCTGGATGCCTGCTGATTACACAAAGAACAAAAGCATTTCTGTATTGGGCCTTGCTTCCTTATCTGCGCCGCTGCAGCTTGATTTTTCAAGCTGTTTCTGTTTAAAAGAATTCTACCAAGGACCTGCCTTAACTGTCTGTTTTTTTTTTTCCTTCTTGTTTCTCACAATAGCATGGATGGAAATGGAGGTTATTTTGTTAAGTGACATAAGCCATGCAGAGAAAGACAAACTTCACATGTTCTCACATATTTGTGAAAGCTAAAAATTAAAACAATTGAACTCATGGAGATAGAAAGTAGAACAATGGTTACCAGAGGCTGGGAAGGGTAATAGGAGGTTAAGGTGGAGGTAAGAGTAGTTAACGAGTACCAAAAATATATAAAGAATGAATGACATACTATTTGATAACATAGTCAATAATAACTTAATTGTACATTTTAAAATTAGTAAAAGAGGGTAATTGGATTGCTTGTAACAGAAAGAAAGGATAAATGCTTGAGGTGATGGATACCCCATTTACCCTGATGTGAATATTACACATTATATGCCTGCATCAAAATATCTTGTGTACCTTATAAATATACACACCTACTGTGCACTTGCAAAAATTAAATATAAAAATTTTAAAATAAATAAAAAGGTAGTTGAAGGTCACTGAGTTTTATTAAGAGAAATTAGTAACATATGGTGGTTTCTTGATTAAAGCACCTTAATTTGGAAACACTGCCTGCTTGCTTGCTTACTTGTTTGCCTGTTCTTTTATATATGTGTGTCATCATAGATAAATTAGGAAGAAATGTATCCCTTTGTATTCCAAAAAACGTAAGGAATTTGTCATTCGATTTCTCCATGGATACACTGTTTCCTCTCTGGGGAACAGAGGGTACAACACTCGTCTTAGTTAGAATTATCATCTAGAACTCCCCACAGAAGCTTGGCTCTGGACAGCAAACAAAACTTTTCGTTTATACTCAATCATATGAGTCATTCTAGCTCTGGGGTTTAGTACCGTTGGAACAATTGAAGAGTCACACCTTTAGACAGAAGACAAGAAGTACGGCTAATATCAGGATATTTTGGGGGAATTGTATTTGATAGAGAATAAATACTATATAAAACTTTTAAATGAATGTTTTAAGTTAAAATTTAATATTTAAATAGATGTCTTTACAATACCCTGATGTAATTGATTTTTTGATTAATTAACTCTAGTCCTGATCATATAAGAGAGACTTTACTGTAGTTTACTACTCAATTTGTCATTGCAATTGCCTTAATCCATCTCATAGACATAGACATGCACATGACACACAGTAAACTACTGGCCTAGACTCTGACATACTGTCTATTTCCATGTTTGGGGTGTTGTACTGTAAACTTCCTCCTAAACTCTGCAGCTGGATCTGTGCCTGCCTTAACCCAATTAGGCCAATATAGTTGCAGATCTCAATCTTCTCAAGTGTGCCTCTTTTTGTTTTAAGATATGATACTAGTTCTGACCTCTGGAGTGTCTCAAGCTCTTGAAGAGAGTAAAACTCCTATCCACATTTTTTTCTACTCTTTTTGATGTGCAAATTCACTTCAGAAAAGCTGTATTTAACTTGGCTTTCTCTCCAAGAATGTAAGTAGTTACTAGATTCATTTTAGCCAAATGTCATTATAGCAAAATTAACTCGGTTTATCATGGGGTTTGAACTTCCAATGCAGTGATTTTCCGACTTTAGTGTACATAAAAATCTTCAGAGCAGTAACTAAAAACATGTATGCCTGAGCCCCATACCCTCAATCCAAGAGATTCTGAGTCAGTAGATCTAGGGTGGAGTCTGTGAATCTACCTTTTATAGAAGCACTAAAGTGATTCTAATGTCAGGGGTGCTGTGGACCACATTTTGAAATATTATGCTTTTTAGCTTGTTAATAAAGCCCACGACTCCACTCAAGTAATAGAAACACAAATTTTCTCCTCAGTGCTTTCAAGAATATGCATCTGGAAACCTGCATTTTCTCCTCTGATAGCATCAAATGCACAGAAGGAAATCAAGAGCTAAACTTCTGGCACTGTCCCTTTAAAGAGCATCATTATTCTGAAAATGGAATGTCTGCTTGCTTCCTTCACAAAGAAAATATTCTGTTTGCTGTGGGAGTAAAAGGTGTTATGACTGCAAATTTTTTGTTCACCACACAAATTCTAGTCCTGTCATATGACTTTAGACAATGCTCTCTCTTAGCTGTTTGTATAGCACTTCAAAATCCTGAGGAGATGGTTTCCATGTAGGCTAATGTCAGTGTTATTTAGAGGACGTATAAACAGAATCAGGACTTAGAGCTACTTAAGGGGACATAACAGTGGCCTCCCCAGCAATAGGACTTGCACCTGCTAGAGCCACTAAGTCACCCTAGAGCACAGACCACCCACTTCTTTCAAAGGTGTGGGAAGTGAATCACTTCTCAAGCTCAAACACTCCTTGTGATACCCTCTCCATACCTGATGCCAGGTTCCCATAAGACTTCAGGCAATGGAAGAAATATGAGGATTCTGTTTCAGCTCTGACAGTTGACTAAGACCTTGAGCAAATCATTTCACTGTTCTAAGCCTAAAGAATTAGGATATCAATATTTACCTCACAAGATGATTATGAAAGTTGAGTTGAGTTTATAAAAATATGTAGCACAGTACCTGATAGCAAACCACTGCAACATTCATTCCTTCATTTCTACCTCATAATTTGGTCTGGAGCCATTGGCACACCAATCACTTCATAGCAGTGAGAGTATCTCCAGCCACCAACTAGCTCAGGGCCGTACTCTTTTTCAATTGACACTGTATGCCATTTAGTATGGTTGATATATTGGGCCGGCACTTATCTTAACAGTTGGGGTGTGGCCATCAGTTACCAGTATGATACAGCAGCAAGCAGGTTATGAGTTTTAATGCTAATTGAGAGTATTTCCTTGTCTTAAAATCTCATTTTAATCTATTTATTTTCACAATATTTACATGAAATTTAAAAAGCAGATACAGCAATATTTGGATTTACCTAACAGATCAAGAAAGGCAAGGGCTCTCAGAGGTACATAGAGGCTATGCAATTTTCTGAAAACCTGATGAATGCTATGAACACTGTCTCCTGGGGAGAAAAATACACATACAACTCATATGTTGCATTCCATTTATGAAGGTTCACAGACTCCCCACAGATCATCAACAAAACCCAGACCAAGAAGCTCTGTTATGAGTATCGTCACTAACTATTCTTTCTCTAGTAAACAAGGATTTTGGGTCAACTCTGAGCCCCTTCTAATCCTAAGAATAACATATGAACTTCTTCTCTGTGAAGTCTACTAAAACCCCACAGAAAACTCATGTGGACTTCTTTAACAAACATGTGGGTTCTCAAAAGGACTACATGCAGCATATGTCTAGGCAATGATGGGGTTGCCATGGTGAGGTGATTAGAAACTCAATTAGTTTAGAAAAATATATTTTGTGGCTTCTATAAATTCAGCAGAGACAGAAGGCAGGATGAGCGGAATAGTACAAGGAAGGCTAAGTTTTCTCCAAAGGCCCCATTCAAATTTTAGGAGTCATGTTATCCACATTGCTCACATGATATTGCAACTATGCTGGGAAATACTTCTGCTCCACTGTCAAGCACTGCCTCCCACCTTCCCCATTCTGCTTTTGCTAATGGAAATTTCAGAATATCAACTTGCCAATTCTCTGATTCTCAGATATAAAAGTCAAACAGTGAGAGATCTGGTTTTCAGGTGACAATCAGCTGGGAGAGGCGAGGATAAAATAGGCTGCATACAGTAAATAACAGGAATTAGATATCAGGCAAAAAGCAAGTGGCAGCTATGTTCAATTAGCTTCTATTATTATTTATTTTTTAAAACTTTCAGTGTAGGCTTCGCATGGTTATTCATAACCCAATTTCCTCCTACAAACAGAGACTACATTTTAAGGGTCAGAATGAAGCATCATTCAGATATAAAAGTAATAATCCTGGCCTTGCTTTAACAAAATGTAAATGCACAGTCATTTCTCTATAACAATCATCCCACTTTCCTTCAACCATTGTAATTAAAGATAATGCTTTTGAGAGAAAGCTGGTCAAATCAGTAGTGCGAGCTGTGGCCAAAGAATAAGATATGCATCTCTCATGTCACATATGTGGTTTACATGCACATCCTTGACTTCATTAGCACAAATCTTTGTCCTCATCAGACCAATATAAAGAATCACAAAATGCAAACACAGGATTTGTTACTATTTCTAGACAAATGACATTCAAGGCAAAATTAAGGAGGTCAGAGAGAGGCTGAAAAGAAAATGATCTTAAAAATAATAGGCAAATAAAGATTTTTCAAGAAAAAAAGAAATTTAAAAAAATCTTCAGAAATGAAAAAATAGGGCTCATCCCATTCTAATATTCAGCTAACACAGAAAAGCAGTTCTCACCTCATTCTCTTCAACAATGAGGACCAGTAAAGATACCAAAGTGGCAAGTTATGTCACCTAGTCACAAAACTTAAGGGGCAAATTCAAAATTATCCATCAAAACAAAGGTTACTTAAAGTTCTCAGGTATTGCTACTGCACTTTCTGCTCTTCTATGGCTATATTCTCTTTTAAAATACCTCATCTAGCCCCACATATTTTTTAATTGTACTTTAAGTTCTGGGGTACATGTGCAGAACAGGCAAGTTTATTACACAGGTATACACGTGCCATGGTGGTTGGCTGCATTCATCACCCTGTCATCTACATTAGGTATTTCTCCTAATGATATCCCTCCCCTAGCCCCCACCTCTCAACAGGCCCTGGTGTGTGATGTTCCCCTTCCTGTGTCCATGTGCTCTCATTGTTCACCACCCGCTTATGAGTGAGAACATGCAGGGTTTGGTTTTCTGTTCTTATGTTAGTTTGCTGAAAATGATGGTTTCCGGCTTCATCCATGTCCCTGCAAAGGACATGAATGCATCCATTTTTATGTCCGCATAGTATTCCATGGTGTATATGTGCCACAGTGTCTTTACCCAGTCTATCATTGATGGACATTTGGGTTGGGTCCAAGTCTTTGCTACTATGAACAGTGCTGCAATAAACATACATGTGCATGTGTCTTTATAATAGAACAATTCATAATCCTTTGGGCATATACTGAGTAATGGGATTACTGTGTCAAATGGTATTCCTGGTTTTAGATCCTTGAGATATCGACACACTGTCTTTCACAATGGTTGAACTAATTTATATTCCCACCAACAGTGTAAAAGCCTTCCTATTTCTCCACATCCTCTCCAGCATCTGTTGTCTCCTGGCTTTTTAATGATCGCTATTCTAACTGGCATAAATGTCTCCTTTGAGAAGTGTCTGTTCATATCCTTTGCCCACTTTTTGATGGGGTTGTTATTTAAATACCATGTATACACCAATTTTTCTCAAATTTATTTCTCCAGCCCTGACTTTCCCCAGATCTGTATGTTCCACTGACTATTTAATTCCAATTCTCAAAGGAACCAATTTTTAAAAATAACTAAATTACCATGCAAAAGAAAATTCGGAGGGCATCAAATGGTATAATTGGAAAAATACAGAAAAGAAGGCAGAACTGAAGAAATTGAGGAGCAAAAGTTATATAATCAATATAGAAAACAAATAGCAAAATGACAGAAATGAATCCTTCCATATCAATAGTCACTTTAAATGTAAATGAGTTAAACTCAACAATTAAAAGGCACAGATTGGCAATGTGGAAATAAGAAAAATGATTCAATGACATGTTTTCATTCATATACAGGAACCAAAACAGTTATCATAGATGTAAAGGGTAGAATGATAGTTACCAGATGTTAGGAAGCAGGAGAGGGATGAAGATGGGTTGGTTAATAGGTACAAACACACAGCTGGATAGAAGGAGTAAGTTCTGGTGTTCAATGGCACAATAGGGTGACTATAATTTATAAAAATTTATTGTATATTTGAAAATACCTAGAAGAAAAGATTTAAATAGCTCCCTACATAGAGAAATGATGAATGTTTCAGGTGATGAATATTATAAATACTGATTGATCATTACACATTACGTACCTTTATCAAAATATCATATATACCCCATAAATATGTTCAATTACTGTATATCAATTTAAAAATTAAAAAATACTCTCAAAAAAGAGAAATGATTTATCTATATGCTGTCTACAACAGACTGAGTTGAGACTCAATGACACAAATAAGTTGAAAGCAAACGAATGAAATAAAGCATATTTCATACAAATAGTAAATAAACAAAAGAGAGCTTAAGTGGCTATATTAATAAACAAAATGGATATTTAGCCAAAAACTGTTATAAGAGATGAGAAGAGATCATATACTAACAAGTGAATCAATTAATTTAGAAGATATAACAATTATAGATATAAGTGTACCAACAAAAGGGCCCCAAAATATATGAAGCAATTATCGACAGAATTGAAAAGACAAACAGATGGTTCTACAATAATACTTGGAGCCTTCAATGTCCCATTTTCAATAATAGATAGAACATCTAGACATAAGATCAGTTAAAAAATACAGGACTTAAACAGCACTATATAGACCAAATCCCCAACAGACACATAGACATTCTACCCAACAACAGTAGAATACAAATTCTTCTCAAGTGCATGTAAAATATTCTTCAAAATTTATCGCATGTTAGGATACAAAACAAATCCCAGTAAATTTTAAAATATTGTAATCATACAAAGTATCTTTTCTGACAGCAAAGGGATGACACCAAAAATCAATAACAGAAAGAAAATTGGAGAATTCATAAATATGTAGAAATTAAACATACATACTCTTAAACAACTGTGAACGTTAATCACACAAATTGGGTCATTCTTATCATACCCAACTAAAACAGAGTTGAGAGCTCAAGGGGAAAAAAAAGCACTCATGGCACATAACATTGCTCAAAAAAAATGTAATTCTCTGCAAGCCTGCTGTTGAAACTACCTGCTGTAATTTGAAATCAGTTTTATTTCACGGCTATTCAAAGAACCTTTTGCAACTCTTAAGACTGGTGTTACCCACTGCTGTCACTCACTAATCAGAGCTTTCCAACATCCCAAAACCTTACCAGCGTCAATGAACTTTTCTGACAAGTAATACATAATATTTCTCTTTTTTTGTAAAACCTCTAACCCTCTCTTTACTCTTCAGACATACCAGAGATCACGTGGTCAGCATGTATGCACCAAATTGTGATCTTTTTCCCAAATAAAATGCTTTAATTTCAGAGATTTCTCTCTATATTTTATTTGATTTTGATATACTTGTCAAAAGTGGGGTCCATAGCTGTCTAAACTTGGAGAAAAACCACTGGCCCTTGGAACGACAGCATAAGGAACCCACACTGCAGCCCTATGATCCCCCCATTTCTGCATATTTCCTCTTTACCCCTTGGCAGGTCTCTCTTGGACTGAATTCCTGATTTGGGCTGCGTTCTGTTTTATTTAGGACTTAGATGGGGAGGATTATTTCCCCTTTATGTCTGATCTACTTAGGAAAGCTCCTACTCAAGGAGACTCTTCTCCTTACAGACCCTGGCTTTGGAATCTGGGCTAAGGGATTTTTTCCCCCTTCAGGTTCAGACCCTGGTGAAGGGACCTTTCCTTTTCCCTTCAGTTGGAGAAGGCCGCTTATCATTATTCTTGGTAAGCATATACTTTATTTTCTGTCTGTACTTGAGTTTATTTGGCCATTGAGTATTCAGCACTTGTATTTAATTGGCTTTTGTGTATTTGGTATAAAATCAGAGCACTCACAAAATGGGCTTGCAAAATTCAAAGGCATGCCAAGATATTTTCTGGAACTCATATTCAAATATTATAGGAATCATTCAGTCTGTTGTTCTTAAAACTAAACCAAACGACCATGGTTTTAAAAGCATATACTCCAAATAAGATATGCATATCTCACTGATATCTTGAGGCTAGACAGAGAGAGAACCATTCAGGACTCAAAGATTGTCTCACTACAAAATACTGTCTTAAAGCTGGCTGAACTCTTTCCTGTCTACAGTTTTCCCCTCCTCTTCTTAAAATTCCTCTTTATGCTTCTCTAAGATAAACTCTCCTTTTCCAAAACTCTGAGATATTCTGACATACTATAGGTAAATAAAACACTTGAAAACCAGCAGGTATAAAAGAAAATCATTTTGCTCTTCATGCTGTTTCCCTTGCAAAAAAATGAAATTCCCTGTGAAGACACACCTATTGTATACTAAAAGGAATGGCAACATTCTCAACTTCAAGGACAAAGAATTGAGACCTAAAAATAATACTGTATAGACTTTATTAGAATAACTCCTATCTTTGGGGCCCCCTCCCATAATTCAATCACATTTTCACAGTTAACTTTTCTTTGTCCAATCCAGTATATTAGTAACTGATTCAAATTACTTTATCCAAATTTTGGTTCACAGCCTTTATAAGACTGCCATTTTAAAAAATCTCAAAGTTTAGCCTTGTTCCATTTCATCAGATAAATGATTTGGATCCAACAGATTTTTATAAACTGACGAGTTGATATGTTTTACTATCTCAGAACTAAAATTCTAAAATAAATGCTATGAGATTTTTATTTATATATATATATATATATTTAGGGGTGTTTATATATATATATATTTATTTATTTATTTATATATATATGTATTATGCTGTAGGTTGTGTCTACATAATAAAATCTGGTGTAGTTAGCCAAAATCCCTAAAAGAATTTTATTCCAACTGGTTTAAATAAATGAGTACTCATAAAATATATAGTAATTAACCCAATTTTTTCAGCTCTCATGACTTAAGTAATCTTTAATAAATAGCTTGGATTTAAAATAGTCTTCAAAATTGTTAGCATACATTTTTACCTGAGTTTACTATTCAGACAGTTTTATAAACTTCACTAATAGATATTTTAAGGTGTCAAGGCTTGGCATAAAGGTCATAAAACTATAAAATCACCGTAAAACAGAATGATCTTTACATAATTTTTTGATAAATATTAAAAAAATTTTTGATAAATAGAAAAACAGCTACATCTTCTGAGATAGCAATAAGATATTTACATATTTAACTTTAAAGTTTATAGCCTATTAAGTCAGGCAAACACCTGGTTAAATACATGAATAATCTGATAGGCTCTAAACTTGGTTACTAAAAAACTTGAAATAAATTACTAGCTCAATCTAATATCTCAATTTTCATAGGCAATCTATATACAATTGTTAAATTAGATAACTGTAAATGAAATAAATGTTTATAAAGGAACTTGTCATGTAATTTAAAAATCTTAACGTTATGCTGTTTTAAATCGAAAAATAATACTCATTAAATGTCTGGATCATTTACAATTAAGAAGGGAAATTTTATGTTATAATGAAACATGTTTCTAAAAATTATAAAATTGTTCCCATCTATAAAATAGAAATGTATGATGGATAACTCAAAATTTCTTACTTCCTAGGTTTTCACTATAAAGGTATAATTTAAAATCCTAATATATATAATTCTGTATGTAAAGTATGCCAAAAAAAGGGATGTTTTTAAAAGAAAAAATTATGACAGGAATAAAAATATGTTCATTATTGAGAAAAAGAAAATTTTGTACAAGAAAAACTCTTGCGATAAATATTTTTGTCTGAAAATTAAATGACTGGTTATTTAAGGAAGAGGAAATATGAGACAGAGCAGAAAGTCCAAGTATGTTTTCAAAGTTCTGAGTAACATCCTAATAAGAATTGTGTAAAGAAAATGTATAAAAGGAATTTTGTATGTGATCAAGTTGGCTATAATTAAAATAATTTATGAAGTCTTTCTAAAGATTGAGCTTTGACATTAAAAAGACAGTAATAAAAAAGCTAAAAAATTTTGGTCTCCTATGTTAGAACAAGGTCTTCTTACAGTAATTATTTGCTCTTAGCAAAATTGTAATAAGTTTTGATTATTAATTCTGAAATCTGTTTCTTTTGGAAATTTCTCAGATTTATATTTCAATAGTTAACTTTTGCTGCACCTCACTACACGTGATTTGTCAGTCATACATCATGGTTTTCTGCTCTTTCTCCACTTAAAAAAAAGTACATATTTTTGCTTGGCTAGGTGTAACTGTAACTTTTTTTCTCTGGTTTTTAACTCTGTTGTTATGGCCTGACACTAAAATGTTTATTTTAAAGGCATAGGAAAGAAATGTTTTTCCTCCAATATAGTTTGATGATTTTATACTCCTGGTTTCTCTGGATGTATACTCATAACTATGGAAACATTCTTTCTGTGTCTGATAAATTCAAGTACCCTTTTCTTCAGATTTTACTTCCAGTTTATCTAAATGAACTCACTATAAAGAGAAATAATCATACTACAGAAGGTTTTTCCTTAACTTTTTGGTACCTAGTGTAAGAAACAAAGATTGCATAGTAAATTTATGTAAGAAACATTGTCAAATAATAAGTAATACTAGATCTTCTTTTGGTTGCAATTATGGGTATGTCAATATAAACGTTTCAAAAATTATATAATTCATAAAAATCTAATGTGTTAACAGTCATAATTCTGGTTGTCTCAAAATGCTATATATAATAGAAATAACAAAATTTCCTTGTTAATTGTAAACATTCATGAGATTTTTAACCATGGCTATTCTGTTATCCATAGTTATTTTTAAAATTCTTCTCTAAAAACATTTATAATCAGATTCATGTAAAAGACTCCAATAGGTATTATTAAATAGAGGTTTCTGATAACTTTAAGATCAATTAACTAAATAAAAACGTCCAGATCTCTAATAAAAAAAACTGATGAATTCACTAAACTACTAATGAAAAATCAAGCAGAATATAAGTGGATTACAAGAGATTAAATAATTGATAAACATAATGTTTCTATAACTGTCAGTTAAAACATGGTTGGTTCTTAACTGTTTTCCACATTTAAGGAAATTTTCTTTTAAGCTATCTACAATTTACTGCAATTTGGTAGAGTATACTTTTGTAAACAGAGACAAATATCATTTGTGTTTTTTTCTGCTTACTTGATTCCTCCAAAATTTCAAAACTATTTCGGCATATTCCTATAGCAATGTGGATATTTTCATAAGTCAAAACAAATCTGCTCTCTCTTTATAGCAAAATACAGTTAAAAACACTGGTTATATTATCAAGACTTAGACTGAAATTTTATATTTGAAAATATGCATAAAATGCCCGACTTCAAGTATTCCCAGCCCTACAGTAAATAAATAAATATTGTCACTTCCTGGAAGACTTGGGAAAGTTAAGACTGTAAACAAAATCTAAAATCTGCATTGGTTTGGCTTCTTAGCCTCAAGAGGTTTATAAATCTGAAATTCCTATGTAATTAATATAGAGAAAAAGTTATGTTTCCAAAGAAAAACTTTCATTACTTATTATTTGATTAAAACTCTGTACATTGTTTTTGAGTTTTTTTATATACTTATAGATTAGATTATGTCATAAATTTTTCTGGGTTACTCCAATCCAACATTCTTCCATAACATTACTGAAACGTAAACTGTTCTGTTTCTAAAGCCCTATAAGCTGAAACTAGATAAATTTTAAGATGATTTTCTTGTGCCTGACGTACAGGCCACACAGGTTGACCAAGCAGCCTGATGCCATAACAAGAGACATTCAAACTGCAAACAAGGATAAGAGGTTGATATTTTCCATGCTGTAAACAACTTTTCTTAAGACATCAGAACAAGACTCCATATCATAATGAGACTTTTACCCCTTTAATGATGCCTATTTGACTTGCCAGAATAATTCTATAGTTTAGATTTCACAATCAGTAACTGATACAGGTAACTTGACAAAACCCAATCTAAGAAATCTTTTGAGTCCACCTAGTGGGTAACTTTGACAATACCCCTGACACAACTTTTTGTTCAAATTGTGCTGGTGACTCCTTTTGCAAAGTTGGCATTCTCTGCTTTAATTCAACCCAGTCATAAAACACTACAGGTCTCAACAGGTCTCATCCAGTTTCCCCAACGGTCTGTTGATTTGTTCAGTTTGTTGCTCTTGGGCTTGATGCTTAGTTCAAAATCACTGGACAAACTAAATTTATTATATTGTTAATTTTTTATATTATGATTTTTAAACTTCATTCTCATTGCCTGTCTAATCTGTGTAAAGCCAGTTCTCCTAACAGGATAATGTTAGCTCAACACTTGAAGATGATTGCTGATGCCTATATAAACTGATAAGATGGAAATTCAGTACTGGACTCCAAACAAACCTACTCTGAGACTTTTTCTTCTGGCTACTTTGTTACTCAAATATGTCCAAGATCCCTGACATACACCTCCTATACCTTCCCCCTGACATGGGACAAAGACAACCAGGACAGGCCCATGCCAGAGCCTAGGGACAATTAAAACTAACTGCAAAATTGTTGATCATCAACGCTTTCAGAGAAAGATCTTGATCAAAAGGAGGAAATATGAAAGTCGATTATACAAATTGGGCCATTCTTATCATACCCAACTAAAACAGAGTTGACAGGTCTGGGGAAGAAAGCACTTAGGGCACATAACGTTGTTTGAAAAATATAGTTCTCTGCAAGTTGGTTGTTGAAACTGCCTGCTGTGACTTGAAACTAGTTTTATCTAGTGGCTGCTGAAACAACCTTCTGCAACTCTAAGACTTGTTTTCCTCATTGCTGTCACTCACCAATCGCAGCTTATCAGGTCCCCCAAACCTTACTAATTGCAATGAACTTTCTTGAAGAGCAATATATAACATTGCTCCGTTTTATACAACCTCTAATCTTCTCTTTGTTCTTCACATATACCAAAGACCATCCAGTTGGTGAGTATGCCCCAAATTGCAAAAATTTCTTCCCAAATAAAATGTTTTAATTTCACAAATTGATCTCTGTATTTTATTTGACTGTGGCACAACCAATGCATCAAGAAAGGAACCACAAGGGAAATCAGAGAATACTTTTATAGAGATGAAAATGAAAACACAGCATGCCAAAAACTTGTAGAAGGAAGTAAAAGCAGTGCTATATATAGCTGTAAATGTGTACATCACAATAGAAGCTGTAACTCAAAAATCAATTACCTAATGTTACATATTAAAGACTAGAAAAATAAAAGCAAACTAAACCTAAAGCTAGCAGAACAAAGGAAATAAAGGTTAGAGAAGAGATAAATGAAATAGAGAACAGAAAACAAAAGAGAATCACTGAAACCAAAAAGTTGGTTCATTGAAAAAAAGACCAACAAAATCGAAAAGTCTGTACTTAGACTACAGAAAAAAGAGAAGATGTAAATCAGTGGAAAGGTGGTATTACTCCAAAACTTGCAGAAATCAATTTGATTATAAATGATTATGAACAATTTTATCCCTATAAATTGTCAAAGTAATAAATTGACCAGAGAATAAACAGAAAACCTGAATAGACCTCTAACAAGTAAAAAAATAGGACTATTTTTCTTTCTTGGCTGATTTTTTTCTTTTTTTTATTATACTTTAAGTTCTGAGGTACATGTGCAGAATGTGCAGGATTGTTACATAGGTATACACATGCCATGGTGGTTTGCTGCATCCATCCCCCTATCACCTACATTAGGTATTTTTCCTAATGTTATCCCTCCCTAATCCCCCTACCCCCTGTTATCCCTCCCCTAGCCCCCCTCAATAGGCCCCAGTGTGTGATGTTCCCCTCCCTGTGTCCATGTGTTCTTATTGTTCAACACCCACTTATGAAGAAGATGCGGTATTTGGTTTTCTGCTCTTGTGTCAGTTTGCTGAGAATGATGGTTTCCAGCTTCATTCATGTCCCTACAAAGGACATGAACTCATCTTTTTTATGGCTGCATAGTATTTTTTAATGTAGTCTATCACTGATGAACATTTGGGTTGGTTCCAAGTCTATGCTATTGTAAACAGTGCCACAATAAACATGCGTGTGCATGTGTCTTTAAAATAGAAAGATTTGTAATCCTTTGGGTATATACCCAGTAATGGGATTGCTGGGTCAAATGGTATTGCTATTTCTAGATCCTTGAGGAATCGCCACACTGTCTTCCACAATGGTTGAACTAATTTACACTCCCACCAACAGTGTAAAAAGCATTCCTGTTTCTCACAGCCTCTCCAGCAACTGTTGTTTCCTGACTTTTTAATGATTGCCATTCAAACTGGTGGTAGATGGTATCTTATTGTGGTTTTGATTTGCTTTTCTCTAATGACCAGTGATGATGAGCATTTTTTCATATGTTTGTTGGCTACATAAATGTCTTCTTTTGAAAAGTGTCTGTTCATATCCTTTGCCCACTTTTTGATGGGGTTGTTTTTTTCTTGTAAATTTGTTTTAGTTCTTTTCCTCTCAATGAAGAAAAGCCCAGAATCAGATGGATTCACTGGTAAATTCTGCCAAACATTTAAAGAACTAAAAGTATCTGTATGCTCTTTACTCAAATATCATTGATCTTCTTTCAGTTGTAAGAATGTTCAAAGTTCTTCTCTTGTCATTCATTCCAATTACTAGAATTCTCTTCTCAGATTTTTAAATATCTTATTTATCTCCTATTTAAATATCTTGTGTCTCATTCTTAGCCTCAAATTTCAGCTTAATTGTTTTTCCTTTATAGAGGCCTTCCCAAATCATGCTACCTAGTAATTCCCCCCTATTTACTTTTTATCACAGGATGGTATTTATTTCAGAACACTTATCCTGAAATTAACCTTATTTGTTTACATTTTTGATCCTCTGTCTCCACCTTCCATACCCACTAGATTGAAATCCCATGAATGAAGAGTTCTTGTTCATCTAGTTTTCAGTAATATAACCATAGCCCAGCAAGGTACCTCACACAAAGTAGGCACTAAATAAATTTTAGTGAATTAATAAATAAATGGAGAAGAAATACTTTATAGACCCTTAGATCTAATACAGTGACTGAAAATTTGGCACAAAAAATGACTAGGTTTTATGTTGCTATTTTGGCAAACTAAAATATACTTGTCTGATCTCTTCCATCTCTTCCTACTACTATCTTTTTAAAATATTTATCATTAAATATTTTTTCTAAAAACTTAAGATGAAGAATAATTTTTTAAACTATGGCTACATACAGTCATGTGATGCATAATGATGTTTTGGTCAACAGCAAGCCACATATATAACTCCATTATAATAAGATTATATAGAACTGAAAAATTTCTATTGCCTAGTGACTTGTAGCCATTATAACAACATAGCACAATGCATTACTTATGTGTTTTTGGTGATATTGATGTAAACAAACCTACTATGCTACCAGTTATGTAAAAGTATAGCACACACAATTATGTACAGTATATAGTACCTGATAATTATAATAAACAGCTAGGTTCTTTAAGTATTCACTATAGTATACTTTTCATTATTATATTACAGTGTACTCCTTACACATATAAAAAATAAAATTTAACTGTAAAAAAGCCTCAAGCAGGTCCTTCAGGAGGTATTCTTGAAGACGGCATTGTTAACAGATGACAGCTCCATGCATTATATTGCCCCTAAAAATCTTCCAATGGGACAAAATGTGGAGATGAAAGACAATGATATTGATGAGCTTTACCCTGTGTAGACCTGAGCTAATGTGGGTATTTGTCTCTTAGTTAACAAAAAAGTTTGAAAAGTAAAAAAAAAAAAATATATATATATATATATATATATATAAAATAAGGATATAAAGAAATAAAATATTTGTGTACAGATGTAAAATATGTTTATGTTTTAAGCTGTTATTAAAAAAGAGTCAAAAAGTTTAAAAAATTAAAAAGTTGGCTGGTGGCTGTAATTCCAGTACTTTAGGTGGCCAACGCAGGCACATCAGTTAAAGCCAGGATTTTGAGACCAGCCTGGCCAACACGGTGAAACTCTATCTCTACTAAAATACAAAAATTAACTCGGCTTAGCTGGGCATGATGGGGTACACCTGTAATCCCAGATGCTTGGGAGGCTGAGGCAGGAGAATCATTTGAACCCAGCATGTGGAAGTTGCAGTGCCGAGATTGTGCCACTGTACTCCAGCCTGGGTGACAGAGTGAGACACTGTCTCAAAAAAAAATTTTTAAGTTAATAAAATAAAAAGTGTTACAGTAAGCTAAGTTCATTATTGAAGAAAGAAAAATATTATTGTACATTCATTGTAAAAAATAAAAATAATAAATTTAATGTAGCTAAGTGTACAGTGTTTATAAAGTCCATAATTGGGCACGGTAATGTCCTAGGCCTTCACATTCACTCACTACTCACTGACTCACCCAAAGCAATATCTAGTCCTGTAAGCTCCATCCACAGTAAATGTCCCATATAGAAATACCATTTTTTAATTTTTTATATGCATTTTTAGTTTTACTTCAGAGAGATAAAGAAACATCCACTTCCAAGGAGGTCAGGGATAGGATGAAGTAAAAGGCAGAAATGATCGTGTGTATATTACCTAGTAATAAAAGTATTCCTGTGTTTTAACATGAGTGTTCTGAAGCTATTTCAAAATAGCATCATTAAAATGTCTCCTGTGCCTAAAATGGTAATACTTAAAAGATGGAGGAGTAGATGCACTGCTTTACATTTCTCCCAGTAACTGCAATTAACAACTCTGGACATTATGTACAAATAAACATGTGAAGATTCTAAAAGGTAGAGAAAAGGAGAAAGAGCAACTAGGGGACTTGGGACCCAAGGAATTTCATGGTGTTAAATTCTGTAAGTTTTATTCTTGCCTCATATATTTCTAATTGGGTTCTATAGAAGCCTGTAACCAGGAAACACCAATGAGTGCAGACTTAAAATGTTTCAAGAAAAACCTGCTCTCTCTAGCCAAAGGACCAGGAAAATGGCAGGCTAACGAGATAGAAAACTTTTAGAAAATATCACCCTACTTCAGTGTCTTAAGATTGTTTTTGCTACTACAACCGAATACCACATACTGGGTAATTTATAATAAACAGAAATTTATTGGCTTACCGTTCTGGAAGCTGGGAAGTCTGAGATCAAGGTGCTGCCATCTGGTTAGGGCCTTATTCCTGCAAAATGATATGGCAGAAGGCATCACATAGTGGAAGGACAAAGAGAAGATGATAGAGTGAGCAAGGAGCATGAGAGTGAGCAAGAGGGGGCAAACCCATTACCATGATAATGGCATTACTCCATTCATGAGAGTGGATCCCTCATGACTTAAACATCTTTTAAAGGTCCCAATTCCCCTCATGCCTGTAATCTCAGAATTTGGGGAGGCCAAGGTGAGAGGATCACCTGAGCTCAGGAGTTTGAGACCAGCCTGGACAACAAAGACAGTCCCTGTCTCTACAAAAATTAAAATAATTAGCTGGGTATGGTGGCACGCACCTGTAGTTCAAGCTACTTGGGAAGCTGAGGCAGGAGGATCATTTAAGCCTGGAAGTTCGAGGCTACGGTGAGCTATGATTGCACAACTGCACTCCAGCCTGGGTGCCAGAAAGAGATACAATGTCAAAAGAAAAAAAAGGCTCCCACTTCCCAATGTAATCACAATGGAAATTAAATTTCAACATGAGTTTTGAAAGGGACAAACATTTAAACCACAGCATTCAGTCAAACACCATGGAAAAAAATTAAAACCTATGGTCTCATTCCAAACCATGACAGCATAGGCCAACTGGGAAACCTAGACTCCTACCTTCACAAGGCTGGAACAAGGCACCTCTTCCCCCTCTCCCTCTCCACTGCAGGGTGGTGACAAAGAAGCCTGAGCAGGTAGCCAGAACTTTCATTCTAGCCCGGTCTAATGGTAAGGAAGCCCTCTTCCATGGTGACAGTGGAGGCCACATGGAAAAGCAGTAGCAAAGCATCCTTTTCCATCTCAGCCAGGATCCAGAGTACTACTGAGGACTTGAAATTTCATCCCTGCCCAGAAGTAATGAGGGAGAGTCTCCTCTTTCTGAGATGGCAAAGGAGACCTAGTGGGAAACAGGGATGGTACTTTCATTCAAAACTAACAGTAATGAGGCAGTATTCCACTCCTTGATCTGGTGTAGTAAATAGTCGTTATCTACTCAATGATAAATATTGTGTGCTTTAGAGAATAACCTCGGGTGTGGCTGGCAAGATAGCCGAATAAAAACAGCTCCAAGTGAGATAAACACAGAAGGCAGGTGATTTCTGCATTTCAAACTGAGGTACCTGGCTCATCTCATTGGGACTGGTTAGATAGTGGGTGCAGCCCATGGAGGACAAGCCGAAGCAGGGTGGGGCGTCACCTCACCCAGGAAATGCAAGGGGTCAGGAAACTCCCTGTCCTAATCAAGGGAAGCCACGAAGGACTGTGCCGTGAGGAACAGTCCATTCTGGCCCAGATACTACGCTTTTCCCACAATCTTCATAACCCGCACAGAATAAGAGATTCCCTCTGGTGCCTACACCACCAGGGCCTTGGGTTTCAAACACAAAACAGGGTGGCCATTAGGGCAAACACCAAGCTAGCTGCAGGAGTTTTTTTCATACCCCAATGGCACTTGGAACACCAGCGAAACAGAACCATTCACTCCCATGAAAAAAGGGCTGTAACCAGGCAGCCAAATGGTCTAGCTCAGCGGATCCTACCCCAAGGAGCCCAGTAAGCTAAGATCCACTGGCTTAAAATTCTTGCTGCCAGCACAGCAGTCTGAAGAGGACATGGGATGCTGGAGCTTGGTGGAGGGAGGGGCGTCCACCATTACTGAGGCCTGAGTAGGCGGTTCCCCCTTACAGTATAAACAAAGCCACCTGGAAGTTCAAACTAGACAGGGCCCACCACAGCGCGGCAAAGCAGCTGTGGCCAGGCTGTCTCCCTAGATTCCTCTTCTCTAGGCAGGGCGTCTCTGAAAAAAGGCAGTAGTCCCAGTCAGGGTCTTATAGAAAAAAACTCCCATCTACCTGAGACAGAGCACCTGGGGGAAGCGACAGCTGGTGGGCGCAGCTTCAGCAGACTTAAACGTTCCTGCCTGCAGGCTCTAAAGAGAGCAGTGGGTCTACCAGCACAGTGCTCAAGCTCTGCTAAGGGACAGACAGCCTCCTCAAGTGGGTCCCTGACCTCGTGTCTCCTGACTGTGAGACACCTCCCAATAGGTGTCACAATACAATGATAAAGTAGTCAATTCAGCAAGAGGATATAACAATTTTAAATATATATGCACCCAACACTGGAGTACCCAAATATACAAAGCAAATATTAGAGCTAAAGACAGAGACTGGCCTCAATACAGTAACAGCTGGAGTCTTCAACACCTAACTTTCAGCATTGGATAGGTCTTCCAGACAAAAAATCAACAAACAAACATCAATTTCAATCTACACTATAGACCAAATGGATCAAATAGATATCTACAGAATATTTCATCCAAGAGCTGCAGAATATACATTCTTTTCCTCAGCACATGGATTACTTTGAAGGATAGATTATATGTTAAATCACAAAACAATAAAACATTCAAAAAATTGAAATAATATCAAGCATCTTCTCTGACCATAATGAAATGAAACCAGAAATTAATATAAAGAGGAATTTTGAAAACTATACTAGTACATGGAAATTAAATAATGTGCTCCTGAATGACTAGTGGGTCAGTGAAGAAATTTATAAGGAAATTGAAAAATTTCTAGAAAAGTATGATAATGGAAACACAACATATCAAAACCTATGGAATACCACAAAAACAATACAATGAGGGCAGCTAATAACTGTAAATGCCTACATCAAAAAGAAAAAACACTTCAAATAAACAACTTAATGACTCATCTTAAAAACCAGAAAAGCAAGAGCAAACCAAACCTAAATTGAGCAGAAAAAAATAAATAATAAAGATCAGAACAGAAACAAATGAAATTGAAATGAAAACGATACAAAAGATCAATGAAACTAAAAGTTGGTTCATTTGAAAAGTTAAACAAACCTTTAGCCAGACTAAGAAAAAAGAAAGAACGAATTCAAAAATCTAGATGAAATGGACAAATTTCTAGACACATACAAGCTACCAATATTGAACCAGGAAGAAATCTACAACCTAAACCGACCAAGAACAAGTAATGAAATTGAAGCCATAATAAAAAGACTCCCAGTGATGAAAAGCATGAGACCCAGTGGCTTCACAGCTGAATTCAACCAAACATTTGAGGAATAACTAATACCAATCCTGATCAAATTACCCCAAAAAACAGAGGAAGAAGGAATACTTCCAAACTCATTTTATGAGGCCGGTATTACCCTGATACCAAAAACAGACAAAGGTACAACAATAAAAGAAAATCACAACCAATATCTCTAATGAATATTGATGCATGAAACCTCAATAAATTACTAGCAATCTGAACTCAACAATACATTATAAAGATCATTCATCATTACCAAGTGGGATTTAATCATGTGATGCAATGATGGTTCAACATACGCCAATCAATCAATGTGATATCACATATCAACGCAATGAAGGATAAAACCTATATGATCTTTTCCATTGAAACAGAACAAGCATTTGATAAAATTCAACATCCCTTCATGATAAAAACTCTCAAACACATGGGGATATAAGGAACATATCTCAACAGAATAAAAGCCATATGCAACAGACCCACAGCTGGTATCATACTGAATGGGGAAAAATTGAAACCCATTTTTCTAAGATCTGGGACATGACAAGAATGTCCACTGTCACTACTTTATTCAACATAGTACTGGAAGTCATATCTAGAGCAATCAAACAAGAGAAAGATACGAAGGGCAACCAATTAGAAAGAAAGAAGTCAAATTGTTCCTATTTGCAGATGACATATCTTGTATCTGGAAAAAATAAAGACTTCATAAGTATTAGAATTGATAAACAAATTCAGTAAAGTTGCAGGATACAAAATTAACATACAGAAATTGGTAGCATTTCTATATGCCAACAGTGAACTATCTGAAAAGTAAATAAAAATCCCATTTACAATAGCCACACATAAAATTAAATACCTAGAAATTAACCAACAAGTGAAAGATCTCTATAAGGAAAGTTATAAAACACTGATGAAGTAAATTGAAGAGGACACCAAAGAATGGAAAACTAGTCCATGTTCATGGATTGAAAGAATATTGTTAAAACGTCCATGCTTCCCAAAGCAACCTACAGATTTGATGCAATCCCTATCAAAACATCAATGATATTCTTCACAGAAATAGAAAAAACAATACTAAAATTTATATGGACCCACAAATAACCCAGAATAGCCAAAGCTATCCTAAGCAAAAAGAACAAAACTGAAAGAATCACATTACGTGAGTTCAAATTATCCTACAGAGTTATAATAACCAAAAGAGCATGGTCCTCACATAAAAGCAGACACATAGACCAACGGAACAGAATAGAGAACCCAGAAACAAATCCACACACCTACAGTGAACTCATTTTTGACAAAGGTATGAAGAACATACACTGGGGGGAAGATAGTTGCTTCAATAAATGGTGCTGGCCAGGTGTGGTTGCTCATGGTCTGTAATCCCAGCATTTTGGGAGGCCAGGGCAGGTGGATCACTTGAGGTCAGGAGTTCAAGACCAGCCTGGCCAACATGGTGAAACCCCATCTCTACTAAAAATACAAAAATTAGCCAGACATGCTTGCTTGAACCTAGGAGGCAGAGGTTGCAGTGAGCTGAGATCATGCCACTGCACTCCAGCCTGGGCAACAGAGTGAGATTCTGTCTCAAAACTCAAAAAAGGAAAAAATGGTGTGGTGTAAACTGAATATCTATATGCAGAAGAATGAAACTAGGCACCTGTCTCTCACCATATACAAAAATCAAATTAACATAAATTAAAGACTTACATCTAAGAACTTAAGCTATGAAACTAATACAAGAAAACATCAGGGAAAATCTCTCTAGAACATGGGTCTGGGCAAAAATTTCTTGAGTAATACCCCATGAGCACAGGCAACCAAAGAAAAATGGACAAATAAAATCCCATCATGGTAAAAAGCTTTCGCACAGCAAAGGATACAATCAACAAAGTGAAGAGACAACCCACAGGATAAGAGAAAATATTTGCAAACTACCCATCTGATGAGGAATTAATAACCAGAATATATAAGGAACTCAACTTTATAGCAAAAAGTCTGATATTCCAATTTAAAAATGGACAATAGAGGACGCAGTGGCTTACACCTGTAATCCCAGCACTTTGGGAGGCCGAGGCAGGTGGATCACCTGAGTTCAAGACCAGCCTGGTCAACATGGTGAAACCTCGTCTCTACTAAAAATAAAAAAAAGTATCTGTGTGTGGTGGTGGGTGCCTGTAATCTCAGCTACTTCAGAGGCTGAGGCAGGAGAATCGCTTGAACCTGGGAGGTGACGTTGCAGTGAGTCGAGATAAGGCCATTGCACTCCAGCCTGGGTGACGAGAGCAAGACTCCATCTCAAAAAAAAAAAAACAAAAAAAACAAAATATATTTGAAAATATATTTTCCAAAAGAAGACATGCAAATGGAAAATAGACATATGAAAAGGTCCTCAATATCACTGACTATCAGAGAAATTAAAACTATAATGAGATATCATCTCACTCCAGTTAAAATGGCTTTTGTTCAAAAGTCAGGCAATAACGAATGCTGGCAAGGATGTTTAAAAAAGGAAACCCTCCTACAATGATGGTGGAAATGTAAATTAGTACAACCACTATAGATAACAGTTTGGAGGTTCCTCAAAAAACTAAAAATTGAGCTACCATATGATCCAGCAGTCCCACTGCTGGGTTTATAACCAAAAGAAAGGAAATCAGTATATGAAAGAGATATCTGCACTCCAGGTTTGTATCAAGAATATTCACAATAGCCAAGATTAGAAAACAACCTAAGTGTCCCTCAACAAATGAATGGATAAAGAATATGTGGTACTCATACCCAATTGAGTACTATTTAGTCATTAAAAAGACTGAGATCCTGTTATTTGCAGCAATATGGATGGAACTGGAGGTCTTTATGTTAAGTCAAATAAGTCAAGCGCAGAAAGACAAACATCACATGTTGTCACTTATTTGTGGGATCTAGGAATCAAAACAATTGCACTCATGGAGATAGAGAATAGAAGGATGGTTACCAGTGGCTGAGAAGGGTAGTAGGGGTTAGGTGGGAGATGGAGAAGGTTAATGGGCAAAAGAAACAGAAAGAATGAATAAGACATAGTATTCGATAGCACAATAAGGGGACTATAGTCAATAATAATTTAATTGTACATTTTAAATAACTAAAAGAATACAATTGGATTGTTTGTAACACAAAGGATCAATGCTTGGGGACAGATACCCAATTTTCCATGATGTGATTATTATGCATTGCGTGTCTGTACCAAAATATTTCATGTACTTCATAAATATCTACACCTACTATATAGTCACAAAAATTGAAAATTTATAATTAAAATTCACACACACACACACACACACACACACACACATATATATATATATATATATATATATATATATTTAAAGGTCACACCTAGATGATTGTGATCCCTTCTTTTCTCATGGTCCACAGGTTATAGGCTCCACTGTGTGTCAAATATATTTGAAGAAAAGGAAAAATGTCACTCAGAAATACACTAAGCAACAGGAAAGAAAATGGAACTTCTGGCACAACGTACAAAAAACTTCCAATTACTCATTCTCCAATTACTTTTGTACTCCTGAAATCCATGAGTTTGGAATTAAGTGAAGTTGTTACAACTAAAATTCCTGGAGATATTCAGCTGTGGTTCTTTTTCCATGAACATCTAGCCCCAAAATGAGTATTATACTTGGCAGGACAAGCACACAGGATGATGATGACTATGCAATAAAGGGGAAGATTCAAACGAGAAGAAGAAAGAGAAGAGGAAGTAAAAGATTAACCAGAAGTGGAAGAAAAACCCTACTTTGCAAAGTGCAAGCTGCAGTGACCTAATTGTGTTGTGTATCACTGAATAATAGTCTAAACATAACTATGAGTTGCTTTCAGCTTCATTTTTAACAGTTTTTCTGGGTAGTTAAATAAGAAACTTTTTAAGGGTTTTTAAACCAGTGCTTTCATGTTATCGAGTTTCATCTTTCGTGCCAGATATAGAATTCTGCATCCTGTGTACTCCCATAGTTTGGTTCGTGTGAAGTACTTTTGTCATAGCTATAAGACTATAGCTGTAAAACATCAAGAATATTTAAGAGAGATCGAGAGCTTTTTACTATAGAAAAACCTTCCTGAGAAATCAACTCAAGTAGTTTTCAAGCCATCTTGCGTGACCTGCACCTGCATCATATGTAGTAAAAATGTAGCCTTTTATACCAACTAGTAAACAACACCCTTCTAACCTAAGCATGTGTGGTTCAGAGTTCCCAGTAAGACCATATTTGATAAATATGTGCTTGTTTAGGGATTTTTGTATTGACTGTTAAAAGAAATTTAATCACACTAAGGTGGTTAATCACCGAACTATTAAAAAATCTTATCTTCATCTTATATTTTATCATGAAGTACATTTATTAACAATGCAATTTTTGGGCTGGGTGCGGTGGCTCATGCCTGTAATACCAGCACTTTGGGAGGCCAAGGCAGGCAGATCATTTGAGGTCAGGAGTTCAAAACCAGCCTGGCCAACATGGTGAAACCTTGTCTCTCCTATAAAAAAAAAAAATACAAAAAATTAGCTGGGCATGGTGGTGTATGCCTGTAATCCCAGCTAGTAGGGAGACTGAGGCAGGAGAAACGCTTGAGTCCAGGAGGTCAAGGTGGCAGTGAGCAGATTGCACCACTGCACTCCAGCCTGGGTAACAGAACGAAACTCCGTTTCAAAAAGAAATGCAATTTTTGTACCACTCTACCTTTTAGAAATGTTATCGTTTTCTCATCTTTTGGTAAAACTATATCAGACTATATTGTTGAAGCCTAAAATATCAGGGTGAAAAAAGACACTGTAGAGCAGTGCTTTTCAAAGTGTGGCTCCCAACATGACGATCTAGGATGGCCAGGAGGCCACATGGTGCAAATGACCTCAAGACTGGATTTTGGCTTAAGATGACAAGGGAATAAACTGACTTTCACCTAAGATAAGACCAACCTTAATTTACTGGCTTGAAAGTATTGCAGGTAAACAGATCAGAATGCCAAGGACTGACCTAGGGAGGAGACTAGAACTCACTGGGGCCTGGGCCACATACTTCTCTATGAGTAAAGATTGGGTGGTGGACTATGCAATATATCCACGTAACACAACTGCACTTGTACCCCTAAATCCATAAAAATAAAAAATGTAATTTGTTTTTAAATTTTACTTTAGGTGCATACTATATCTGGCATTTCTCCCCATTGTCCCTCCCCACCCCCCGCTGTCTCTCCCCTACCCCCCACCAACTGCTCCCAGTGTGTGGTGCTCCTCTCCCTGAGTCCACATGTTCTCATTGTTCAACACCCACCTATGAGTGAGAACATGTGGGTTTGGCTTTCCGTTCTCATGTCAGTTTGCTGAGAATGTTGGTTTCCAGGTTCATCCAAGTGCCCACAAAGGACACAAACTCACCGTTTTTTGTGGCTGCATAGTATTCCATGGTGTATATATACCACATTTTCTTTGTCCAGTCTATCATTGATGGGCATTTGGGTTGGTTCCAGGTCTTTGCTATCATACACAGGGCTGCAATGAACATACGTGTGCATGTGTCTTTATAGTAGAACGATTTACAATCCTTTGGATATATACCCAGTAATGGGATTACTGGGTCAAATGGAATTTCTATTTCTAGATCCCCGAGGAATCGCCACACTGTCTTCCACAATGGTTGAACTAATTTACACTCCCACCAACAGTGTAAAAGTGTTCCTATTTTTCCATATCCTCTCCAGCATCTGTTGTCTCCAGATTTTTTAGTGATCGCCATTCTAACTGGTGTGAGATGGTATCTCAATGTGGTTTTGATTTGCATTTCTCTAATGACTAGTGATGATGAGCATTTTTTCATATGTTTGTTGGCCTCATATATGTCTTCTTTTGAAATGTGTCTGTTCATATCCTTCACCCAATTTTGAATGGGGTTGTTTGATTTTTTCTTGTAAATCTGTTTTAGTTATTTGTAGATTCTGGATATTAGCCCTTTGTCAGATGGGTAGATTGCAAAAATTTTTGCCCATTCTGTTGGTTGCCAGTTTACTCTAATGATGGTTTCTTTTGCTGTACAGAAGCTCTGAATTTTAATTAGATCCCATTTGTCTATTTTGGCTTTTATTGCCAATGCATTTGGTATTTTAGTCATGAAGTCCTTGCCTATGCCTATGTCCTGGATGGTTTTGCCTACGTTTTCTTCTAGTGTTTTTATGGTGTTAGGTTTTATGTTTAAATCTTTAATCCATCTGGAGTTAACTGTAGTGTAAGGTGACAGTTGGGGTCCAGTTTCTGCTTTCTGCACATTGCTAGCCAGTTTTCCCAATGCTATTTATTAAACACAGAATCTTTTCCCCATTGCTTGTTTTTGTCGGGTTTGTCAAAGATCACATGGTTGTAGATGTGTGGTGTTGCTTCTGGGGCCTCTGTTCTGTTCCACTGGTCTATGTCTCTGTTTTGGTACCAGTACTATGCTGTTTTGATTACTGTAGCCTTGTAGTATAATTTGAAGTCCGGCAGTGTGATGCCTCCGGCTTTGTTCTTTTTTTTTTTTTTTTTTTTTTTTTTGAAAGAAAGAGAAAGAGAGGAAAGAAAGTGACAGTGAAAGAAAGAAAAAAAAAGACTGTACGAGAGAAAGAAAGAGGAAGGAAAAGAGGGAGAGAGAACTTAGGATTGTCTTGGCTATGCGGGCTCTCTTGTGATTCCATATGAAGTTTAAA
>CAUYLG010000626.1:0-41000 GCA_963573385.1 Cacajao melanocephalus
TTATTCAAATTTAAAACTTCTCTTCCAAAGACCCCACTAAGAGAGTAAAAAGAAATATATAATGAATCTGGAAACCATCATTCTCAGCAAACTGACACAAGAACAGAAAATCAAACACCACATGTTCTCACTCATAGGCAACTGTTGAACAATGAGAACACGTGGACACAGGGAGGGGAGCATCACACACTGGGGTCAGTTGGAGGGGGCTAGGGGAAGGACAGCAGGGGGTAGGGAGGGTGGGGAGGGATAACGTGGGGAGAAATGCCAAATATAGTCGATTGGGGAATAGAGGCTGCAAACCACCTTGCTTGATCTGCACATGTACCTTAGAACACAAAGTATAATTAAAAAAAAGAGAACTCTCTAAGCTCAAAAACAAGAAAACAAGCCACCTAATTTTAAAAATAGACAAAATATTTGAACAGATATTTAAACCAAAGATGTTCAATATTATTATCCACCTGCTAACCGGATTAAATTCAGGCAACTTAACCTCTGCTTTTGTCTGCCAAGTGTGAACAAAGCCACTGACTCTTTTAGGGAAGTGATTTGTATTATACAGTGCAAATGTAAGGTATGGTTATACCTCCTAGAAAACAACTTGCACACATTTCTGCTCCTTGTAGAGGGCTGACTAGCCATTTTCCCTGTCTCTCTCACTGGACTTAGTGTGACAGACACCCACAAATTGCTAGCCATGGCCGTTAAGTAACCACTGGCCACTGGCAATCTGAGGCAGATCATTTACTGTAAGCTCAAGTGGACGTGGGTGTCTCCTACCATGCTTTTCCAAGCCAGGCTGGTTTTTAGGGCTCCCAAAAAACCTCCCACTGCCTACTTGTTCTGCCCTCAAGTGTCCTGATGTTCTTTCATTTCAAGGAACTTGCATCATTCGAGCCTGTAACAAAGGGCTTTTAGTCTTCCTTGGTACTATTGATATATAAGAAATTTACTTTGACATTGATTTGTTTCTTTGAATTCATTTGTAAGTAATGGTGAAGTTTGAAATATATTACTTTCTATTGTCATAAATTATTTTTCTCAGGACCTAATGTTAAATTCAATGCTGAGTGCTTAATAAGGATACTGATTACATGAGAAGTAAGTAACGGAACAGTTTTCATCTAGTTTCTAAATTTGGGGGAAAAAAGCTTGGATGAACAGCTGCAGTGTGCCAAATAATTTCCCACATTTTTGAATCCCATAGACCCCTCTCCATGCATTTAACATTCCTGAAATTTCTGGAATAAAAATCATGCCAAGAACACACAGCATTTTTAAAAACGATTTTATACTTGAGGTGTACTTGCCGTGTAATGAACTCTACTGAATTGCTTTTGTACCCTTTTCAAAAATTAATTGGAAATTTTTGTGCAGATCTGTTTCTGGGTGCTTTATTTGCATTCATTGGTTTATGTGCTTATGTCTTCATTAATACCAATACTGTCTTGATGTCTTGATTACTGTAATTTTGTAATACGTCTTAAACTTGGGTAGTGTTATTACTCTAAATTTATTCTTCTTTTCCAAAATTGTTCTGGCTATAAATTTCATATAAATTTTAGAATCAGGTTGTTTATATCTGCAAAAATCTTGCTAGTATCCTGATGGCAATTATGTCACATCTACTGATCAGTTTGGGGGAGAACTTATATCTTTACTATTTGAATCTTTCAATCCACGCACACGGTACATCTCTCCATTTATTTAGGTCTTAGTTGATTTCTTTCACAAACATTTTGTAGTTTTCAGTATATAGATCCATACATGTTTTGTTAGACTTATAAGTATTTCATTTTTTCTGGGGCTACGGGAAATTTTTTTTCTTAATTTTACTCTCTAATAGTTTACTGGAAGTATATAGAAATACAATTGATTTTTGTGGTTTGATTTTGTATCTTGTAATATTGCTAACTTCAAGTGTTATTTTGTTGATTCTTTGGGATTTTCTACATAGACAGTTATATCATCTAGGAATAGGGACAGGTTTGTTTCTGTTTCTTTTCTTTCTTTCTTTTTTCCCCTTACTTCTCCCCTCCCCTCCCCTCCCCTCTCTTCTCCTCCCCTCTCCTCTCCTTCTTTCTTGCTGGAGTGCAGTGGCACAATCTCTGCACACTGCAACCTCTGCCTCCCAGGTTCAAGTGATTCTCCTGCCTCAGCCTCCTGAATAGCTGAAACCACAGGCACCCACCACCATGCCTGGCTAATTTCTGTATTTTTAGTAGAGACAGGGTTTTACCACATTGGCCAGGTTGGTCTCAAACTCCTGACCTCAGGTGATCGGCTTACCTTGGCCTCCCAAAGTATTGGGATTACAGGTGTGAGCCACCGGCCCTGGCTAGGGACAGGTTTATTTCTTCCTTTCCAATCTTTGTATCTTTTCTTTCTTTCTTGTATTATTGCACTGGCTAGGACTACCTGTATAGTGCTGAATAGGAGTAGTGAGATTGGGTATTGCGTTGTTCCCACTCTTAGGGGAAAGCACCTCAATTTTTCACTATGAAGTATAATGTTAATCATGGATTTTCTGTAGATCTCCTTCATCATGTTGAAAACATTCTCTTCTCTTCCTAGATTGCTATAATTTTTTAAAAATCACAAATGTATTTTAAATTTTGTCGAATTCCTTTTCTGTATTAATTGATATGATCATCTGTATTTTCTTCTTTAGTTTGTTAATGTCATGGGTTGCGTTGATTGATTGACTTTTGAATATTAAGCTAGGTTTCCATCGTCAGGATATGTACCATTTGGTGTGAGCATATTATTCTTTTTATGTAGTGTTGTGTTTTAGTCGATAATATTTTGTTGGGGATTTTTGCATCTGTATTCATGACTGATATTGTCCTGTAGTTTTATTTTCATGTAAAACCCTTGCCTGGTTTTGGCATCAGAGTAATGTGAGCCTCATAAAATGAGTTGGGACATGTGTTCTCCACTTTAATTTTGTGGAAGACATTCTGTAGAATTCTTTTAAAAATGTTTGATAGAATTCACCAGTGAAATCACTGGGCCTGCAGATTTATTTTTAGGAAGATTATCTATTCATCTTGAGCGAGTTTTGATAGTTTGTGTTTTTTGAAGACTTGGTTCATTTCATCTAAGTTGTCAAGTTATACATAGTATCTGCAGTGATACCCTCTGTTTCATTCCTAATATTGGTAATTTTTTTCTTAGTTTTTCTTTGTCAGTCTTGCTTGAGTTTTGTCAATGATAGGAATATTTTTTTAAAAAACCAGCTTTTGGTTTGATGGATTTGTTTCTATTGTGTTGTTTCATTAATTACTGCTTTTGCCTCTATTATTTTTATTATGTTCTGCTGCATACTTTGGGTTTGTTTTGTTCTTTATCTAGTTTCTTAAAATGGAAGCTTAAGGTTTTGTTTTGAGGCCTTTTCCTTTTTCTAATATAAGAATCTGATGCTATAAATTCCCCTCTGAGAACTGTTTTAGCTACATCCCACTGTACTCTTTCCCTTCTCCTTTTTTAACTCTGTTGACTGAAATATTAAACCTTTCGATATTGTCTCACAGCTCCCTGAAAAACTAAGATTAAAAAGAAGATTGAAAAAGAGGTTTATTGAGCAAAGGGAAGACTAAGAAAGACAAAAAGTCATGCGGGATCTTCCCACTCTCTTAAGACCACATCTTCTCTAGAGATAAAAATTTCCCATTCCCAGAGTTTTAGGTATCTAGAGTCTCCTATGCAATTGCTACAGTTGCCACTACTGTCATCCCTGCCCACTGTCGCTCCTGCCCACTGTCACCACAGGATTGTATGGGGGCTGGATCATAAGAGAATGGAGAAAATGCACATAAAAGAAAAGCAGGGAATTTTCTTTATTGTCTCTGAAGCATTAGAGGTCTTCTTTTCCATTCTTAGAGTCAGAGATAGAGGGCTTCTCCTGGAACTCCTTTGTACTCAGTGTCTTCTGAATACAAGTGTCTGTACCTAGTGTCTTCCATGTTTTGGCTGATTTTAGTCTTGTCCTGGGATACCAGAGTAACACCACTTCAGTGTCACTACAAATTCTTAATCTGCCTGCTAATGTTTACTTTTTCAGAGTCATCAAAAAGCTGTTCAGATGCGCTTTGTTCAGGTTTTTCAGCTGCATTCAGTAGGACAGACAGAGTGAAGTATGATTACTATGTCTTACCCAGAATTGGAATATCGTGACCTATTTTTTTTAACATTATGTTATCTTTTTCATGGTATTCAAATAGGTGGCTTTCTTTCTCCCTTCCTTCTTTCTTTTCCCCTTTGTTTCTTCTTTTCTTTATTTTTGACTTTTTCTTGACTATGATGCCTAGTTAGACCTGGATAAATAACTTTTGACTTTGATGGTGAAAAGTCTTTTGTGTGAGGTTTTATAGTTACTACAATTTAGAGAAAGGATTGGATTATTTATCATTGGAAAACACTTTCTGTTTTCTAAAGATATATCTACCAGGATGAGAGAAGAAGAAATCATAATCTAAAAAGTGGGGAGTAATAGTCTTATGGAGTCACTGTGAAAGTTCAGAGGGATGATATATTTGTACCTGGAACAAATAGGTTACATTTGTTCGTTTAAGTAAATCCAGTCTCATCCAAAAAACCTATTTATTGACATTAGCTGATTTTTGAAAGCCTTTTTAAAATGAGCTAATGTCAGTAAATATGTTAACAATGAAAGCAACCAACAATGCAGAATGATTATGCATCAAATGTTGTATGTTTACTGTGGATTGAATGTTTGTCCCCTCCATAAGTCATGTTGAGATTTTATTGCTATAGTAACAGTATTAAGAGGTGGGACCTTTAAGAGGTGATTGGGCCATTAGGGCTCTGCTTTCATGAATGGATTAATGCCATTATAGCAGGAGTGGGTTGTTAGTTCCTATCTCGAGAATGGGTTCCTGATCAAAGGGAGGAGTTTGCCCCCTCTTTACCTTTCAGTCTCATGAACTTCTTTCTGCCCTTCTGTCATGAGATGATGCAGCATTAAGGCCTCACCAGATAACAGTGCCATGTTCTGGGGCTTCTCAGCCTCCAGAATTGTGAGCTGAATAAATTTCTCCTCATTAATTACCTGGTCTATGATTATTATAACAACAGACAATGGACTAGGACAGTGTCCTTCTTCTGCTTTATAGCTTGTTTGAAAAGTGGACAAGAAATCCTGCTTGTAGTCTGAGAAATGGAAATTGTGGAGTGAGGGAGATTCAGTAAAAGATGATCTTTCAAACAGATGAGGCTATTGTTAAACTTTTCATTAAATTGCTTTTATTTTGGCCCTTGTATTGGTATCATCAAACATTAAACAATCTTAAAAAGTAAGTGAAATTATATCCAGTCATCTATAAAAGAGTGAATTGTGAGAAATTATGTGGCTTATTTCCCAGTAGAGTCAAGTGATTTCACATTCTGCAGCAGATCCATGAGGCACACAAGTCACGTGAAAGGTGGCCATAGCTCAGGTGTTTGGCTCAGCTTCCTATTCTGTCCAAGCTGTTTCTAATCACAGATGAACCAGCCACATATCCTTATTTTGAGCAGACATCTGAAATTGACTTCAGCTTAATTCCAATGAAGCCGAGGATTGGAAAACATTTGTGTTAACATCTACATTCTGTTCAAAACATCAACAAAAGCCAAATCCCCCAAATTAATAGGCTGTTTTGAAGTCTCTTCTTTTGAATAAACAGCGTTGACATGTAATTCATCATTAACTCATAAAAACACTTCAGTAATATAAATCAGGGTTGAAGTCTAAGACAAAGCCATTCTGCTTTCAATTAGAGCATCCCAACCTGGTATCTGAGATTTTTCTCTTTTTCCCCAGCCACTCTGTTATTTTGTCAATCTCATCTCCCTCCTCATTTGTATCCTGCTTACTCTCTAGAAATCAAGTCTTTCCCTCGGATGCAATATCTGCATCTTAATTTTAAAAGTAGTTGATAGAATATACCAATTCTATGTTTAAACAGGAAGAAACTAAGACTCCTGAGAGGTGGTGGGGCTGGACAGTCACATGGCTAGCTAGTAGTAGAGCTAGATGAGGATTCTTAGCATCTCACTCCATTATTTTACTTCTAGTCTTCTAGAAAGACTCTGTGCTATTCCCAGAATCTCACCTCTCAACTATCACACTAAGTTTTTAATTCACTCACAAATGTTTTTCAATATCTTATAAGTATATGAAAGAAAACCAACTTTTGATGTCATTAGGTTAGTGCAAAAGTAATTGCGTTTTTTGCCAATGGCAATGGAAAAAGACTTAATTACTTTTGCCCCGAAACTATAGAAGTCAAGATAGTGGCAGGTTTCTGATCATGTTTTGTTTCTTGATATGAGTTCTGTTACATGTGTGTGTTCAGTTTATGACAATTCATTGAATTGTGCACTTAAAAAACTAAAATATTTACAAAAAGTATACAAAAAAAGAGATAACTCCAGTTGTGGACAGGCTGGGAAATGTGAGAGGGGACAAGTGGCTTTTGGTATTATTCCTGATTTTTGCTTGTGCCCCAGAACTTAATATGCTACGAATGTCCTTTATTATGCAATGAGTCACCTTTCTCATCCAGCTTAAAAATTAATTTTCGTCTTAACGTTCTTTTATTCTGCTCTCAAGTATACTTTTGCTTCCCAGCACCTGCCTAATGTTTGTACCATCGGTGTTGTAGAATCCTACTTAAAAAGAAGCACTTGCTACAGCCCAGAATCATAGTGGTAATCACGCAGTGATCTTAGCCCCTACCCCAGGGTGTTTGCCTGTTTGATATTCACCGTGAGCGCTCCTAACAAGCCAGGGCATATCTGGATTCATAGTTTCCCTGCATGTCTGTGCTCCAAGGCTCCAACAATATGTGTGATAAACAGTCTGTAGCTTATTTTCTAAATGACAGCACTGAAACCTCCTGTTTTTCTTTCTTTGAATTGAATCTGAGATGCATGAAATTGGTATTCTCTGAGGCTTCTCTCTTCCCCCTCCCTACCTTTCTTTTACAGCAGGGGAAAAGGCAGAAACCTAAGTTTGTAATTGGCAGTGGATTGAAAGCCATAGATCTTTCTCTGCTCACCAGGGCTAAGGAAATGATCTTCTGTGGGCATCATCACTCTGCCTTTTTATTATTTCTCTCTCTTACCTTTAGAGTCTTGTTTCATCCCTTCCTCCACCTTTCTGTACACCACTCCCTCCCCAAAAGCTGCTTATTCATGGCATTAAGGTTGATTCTGAGTCTGTGTGCAAGACATTATTTGGTACTACAATTTCACAGAATCATAGAACCTTAACCTTGCAAAGGGCTGTAGAGCCCTACCCTGCTTCCCAATGCAGGAATCCCCTCATCTCACCCCTCTTGCCAGCATCCTTCAGCTTCATGGGAACACTTCCAGCTTCAGTAAGCTTTGATGGAAACTCAAGATGGTCTTGAAGTCTTAGAAAACCCTGCCTCACACTGGGCTAGAATCAGCTCTACATAACTTGTAGCCATTGTCTTTATTTCTCACTTTTGGTACTGCACAGAATAAGTCTCTCTCTATTATTATCCATGAGATGGCCATTGAGAAATCAGAACAGAGGGATTCCATTTCCTTTAAGTCTCTTTTTCTTTGGGCTACAAATCTAAAGTTTATTTACCATTCAACAAATTTTTTATTTATTTGTGATAAAAGCTAGTCTCTGTTGGTCATTTTTTGTTTTTTCTTTCTAGCATCTTCTGGCGTATCTGTGTCCTTTCATAGTGTGGCTCCAAGTGATAAATATTTGAGGTGATAGATATGTAAATCACCCCAATTTAATCATTATGCACTGTATGCACATATCAAAATATCACTCTGTATTCTGTAAATATGTACAATTATAACATGTCTCAAAAAAGAAAAGAAAAAAAGAATTGGCCCAAATGACCTGTTATTCCAATGTGGTTGCTTCAGTCCAGGATAAGCCAGACTTCTTTGGTTTAGCCTCTGTCCTCTTGCAGGCCACTGTTGCTCTCTCTTTTTTAAGAAACTATTTCACCTGCTGGCTTAAAATGTGGGCAACTAGCTGGCTGTTCTTTCTCAAGCCTGCCAGGGAAGGTCTCCCCCTTGCTGGGTGTACAGCTAGGTGTAGGGAGAGAAATACACGACCACTTTCATAATCTCTATAAATTCCTCCTTGTAGGTTTCAAACTATCTATGGCCTATGATTTCTTCATCTGTTGGTTTTGCCCATCTGTAGCCAACACTGTTGATGCCCTGTGCCATCTCCCCTCAGGCCATCTCTGGATTCATCTGCAGCTGAGGTAGACCGTTCTCAATCATGCTGACAGTTTCTCACCTTAGATGTCCACATGTCTTAGAGGCTTTGCTTTTGGATTTTCTCCAGTCCTGTGGGAGCTTGCTCAGCAAGAATTTCTAGAAGAGTAGGAGATGTAACACCCCAGGGGCCAGCTCTTAGCCAAAAAAGGACAGGAGTCTGTGGGTAAATACCCAACCTTTTGTGTCTCTGGGTTGTGTTTCCTCAAAGGCTCTTCAGTAGGAATGAATCCAGGTTTCCCCCAGAAGTAACCTGCTCATTAGCATATCTTTATGATCTTTTCCCCTTTTCCTTTCTCATTTCACCTGCTTTCTCGCTGTGCTTCCTGGGATCACCTCCCAAATTAACTACCAGCACCCAAGTCCTTGTTTCAGACTGCTTTGGAAGAAACAAAACTAAGATCTTGTCCTCTCCAGCTTGGTTATCGTCTGCAGATTTATTCTTCTTTATTCTTCCTTCACTGGTAGAATGACACAGAGCCCTACAGCACACCTCTTGAGAGGAGGTTACATGTTAATGGGTTGTGAAATTCTTGTAGTGGTCATAATCAGTGCTTTTTAAAAACTAAAATGCAATAGAATACCAAATATGAGAGGGCATCACACCTTAAATATTGTTCCATGAAACTGATTTTTCGATCTATAAATGTATGTGTGTACTGAGTTATAAGATGAAACATTTTCTATGGATTTAAAAAGGTGAAAAGTAATTGCTTTCTGTGGATATAATTCATAAATTAGTATTTCTCTAAATGGACTTTTATGCAAACTAGATTCACTAGAGAGGCATTTTTCTTGGGTAAACTAAAGAAATTACGTTACTTTGGCCTGATTGGCTTTTTTGAACCAATGCTGACTCCAAACTGTCACCATTCTAAAAAAATTATTCTTACTTTTTTCTGTTAATAATCTGTTCTAAATAATGCATAGGATAAAATTGCAACTTTTTGTGTCTACAGTTTCCATACTCCATATTTTTACTGGTTTGAAAATTGTCTATCCATAGTCTTTGACACTTCTTTGGTCTCCCATACTTTTTCTGTGATTATGAAGAATAATTTCACTGTCCACCTTTTGTGTTCTTTAAGGCCCTGGGACGTAGTTTCCTTGGATCTGGAAATTTGAGCTCAGGTTAAATTGCCAGCTGGGGTCTCATTACTCTTGAGCCCCTCTTCCTAATCTGTGGCTTTTCCCTACATATAATATTAAAGCAAGAAAGATATTTAGGTGGACTTTAAGGAAGAAATTTCAACTTTCCTGCAAGTAAAATGTTGAGAACAGCTTGAGAGTAGGCTGGGAAGGCTGTCTCCAAATTTTTGAGTTTTCATTGGGACACTCTCAGTACTTGAGGCTGGTGCCTGCATCAGATTATCTTCCAAGAGTATTTCCAGATCTAAGATTCCCTAATTTTATTGGCAAAGCATGTCTTTTAGTTGAAGGCTCAAATGGTCATTTTTAAGAACTTCTTGGATAAATAAGTTCTTATAATTGCAAACAAATGAGAAACAAACCTAACAACAAGCTCTTTGTATCAAAGATAATTGCTCTGCATAAAAAAAATTTAAACAATGATTAGAACAAAAGAATATTTATATAATATGAATATGGTAAGAAAACAAAACAAAACAAAGCACAGACACCTCTACTTATCAGCCAGTTTAATATTAACTTACCAAAAAAGAGCAAAACCGTTACCCTGTAGTCCTTGCTATTCTTGCCTCTGGATTCTTTTCCTTTCCCTATCTCTTCAGAGATAACCAATGTCCTAAATTTTGTATTTATCATTCTTACCATTTTCTTTATAGTATCACTGAATATGTTTGTATCTCTAAAAATACATTATTTACAGCTGGGTGTGGTGGCTCACGCCTGTAATCCCAGCACTTTGGGAGGCAGAGGCCGGCGGATCACCTGAGGTCAGAAGTTCAAGACCAGCCTGGTCAACATGGTGAAACTCCATCTCTACTAAAAATACAAAACTTAGCTGGGTGTGGTGGCATGTTCCTGTAATCCCAGCTACTCAGGAGGCTGAGGCAGGAGAATCGCTTGAACCGGGGAGGTGGAGGTTGCGTGAGCCAAGATTGTGCCACTACACTCCAGCCTGGGTGACAGAGCAAGACTCCATCTCAAAAGAAAAAAAAATACATTATTTACTTTTGGATGCTTCTGACTTGCATATAAATGGACACATACTGAATGTATTCTTCTACAAATTTCTTTTTTTCACTTAATATTAGATTCTTAAGATTTGTTCATGTTGTTTCATGCAGTTGTGGTTTGTTCATTCACATTACTTTGTAAGATCCCGTTGTGTAAATATGCCATCAGTTATCCATGCTACTCTTGATGTACATTTTGGGTTGTTGATAGTTTTATATTCTTGCAAAAACAGTGCTGTTGGGAAGATTCTTGTCTATCTCCCTTGAAAAATGTGCAGGAATTTCTCTAGACTAAGTAATTTCTCCAGACAAAGATATGCATACATATCTTGACTTTGTTCAATAATATTAAATTATTTACTAAGGAAGTTATACCAATCTAAACTTCTAGCACCAATGTGTGTTTCCATTGCTCAACGTCCTTGTTAACACTTGATCTTGTTATATTTTTAGAGTTCTTCCAAACTAATGGGTAGGAAGTGGTATCACTGTAGTTTTAATTATTATTAATGATATTTTAGTAATAATATGATAGTAATAAAAATATGTCTATTAATTCTCAGGGGAAGGATTTTTCTTCTTTCACTCAGTGCCAGGGTACAAGATGAGAACTTTTCTTTGTAGTCCCCATACATGGGATGGATTTATTTCACTCTTTACACAAATAGTATAGGCTGTCAGTATATCAGCTTTATATAGGAGGTTGAGGGTGAGGGGATGTGGGCAGTCTCCTCTAAAACTGATGACCTTGAATAGTCCCTGGAGTTTGGCTTCTGTGTCCAAGGCCTCACCAGTCCGTGGAAATTAAAGCTCAGTTTTGGCAGTTGTCCTCAGAATAAAAGGTGAGCCTTAATATCTGGTACCTAATCAGGATCCTGCTTTTACAGTATTTCTTACTTTCTTGCAAGCTCAAAGTGGATTTTTTCATTGATTTTCATGTGAACACAGCCAGGCTACGTGGCTCACCATACTGCCTGAAATAGGATCCTAATTGCTTGACTTTGAAATTGATTCCATTTTCAACCTTTAGTTACTTTTAAATGTATTTCATGACATTGTGCCAGAGCAATCTGTAATTTGATGTTTGAAGGACATATGTACCTCCTCAAACTACTGTCTTCAGATTTACAAACTAGAAAATTCTCAGTGGAATGGCTAACCCACCACTTGTTCAAGATTTTACAATGAGACCAAAAGTTGCCATTTGCAAGCATTTGGGAATCTTTCTGTGTGTGTTCATCAAAGAAGGAGGTGAAAAGCCTGCCTAGAGTGTTTCCCATTTGGTGCCTGCTTTAATTTTTCATTTACAATTCCTTGCTCAGAATTTCACTGAAGAGGGAAAATTCTAGGAAGCATTGGCATTCATGCTCTAAAAATGTCTGTGTCTTAACTTCCCTAATCCAGCCTTAAACAATGATGAAGATCCCATACCCAGTCTGATTGTGCTGTGTAAAATTTGAACATGACTTGACTACTACACATCAAAAAACATAAAAAGACTCATACTAACAAAACAATTACTGACAGTTTTTGTTAGGGATGCAAAATAGTGTATTTATATTTTTTTCCTTTTTTTTGAATAGGTTTCATATGAATTCATGTGAGTTCCTTGATTGAATTAAATAATTCACGTAAATCACCCAAAGCAGTGCCTGAGGTAGTGTCTGTTCACTAAATAGTAGGTCTTTCTTCTCTCTTACAAGCTAAGACTGTAAGGTGTCTCTTACAAGCTAGGACTCACTGGTGTCTACCTTGGCCAATAAGGCCAGAGAAGATGGTGCTGTACATAGGTGCTCCTGCATGGGAAGAGGCTGGAGAAATAGTTGCTACTTCATTTAATTTACATTTTATTTCCTTCTTATGCTGGACTTTCATCTGCACACCAGGATGCTGGAAAATTGCTCAGGAAGACTCAGTTTTGGCAAAGTTCCTTTTAGGGCACATACTGCCTTTTTCACTGGCCCATGGTTTCTGAGAACTGGCCTCATCCCTGGGAATGAGGACTTCACCAGCCCCCCAGTCTTCTCTCTGCAGACAGTCTTGCCTTGGCCCTAGGGAAGGGACAAAGGGAGCCTGTCGCTGCAGGCTCTTCTCTAGCAAGGGACTGGGAAGGGCCAACATGCCTGCAGGCTCCTGTATTGACAAGTTGCAGCATCCTTAAGAGCAGCTAAGAAATAAAATGGTAATTTGTGTTTGCATTTGGAATTTCTGAGCTTCAAAATCTTGGATCACAGCACTCTCAATAACAGAAACCAGGACACACATATAAATATCCATATCCATATTAGCCTCTTTGTTAGACTCTGTCTGGGTCACCAGCTCAAGAATGAAAAGTAGCAGAATGATTGTAAATGAAGTAGAATGAACCTGAATGCTGTGTTTCAAGGCAGGGGGCAGCAGGCATGTTGGCATGAGAGGGGGAAGAATGGCTTCCCCATTTAGTGGACACTGAGCCACCCCCCCGGGACATCTAGAGTTTGACTACATTATGGCTTAAAACAGTTCTTATGGATTCTCTAGGTAACCTGATCACCGCTGATAATGTGGTTTCCAAGGAAAAGTCAATTTCAAATTATAAGCAACTGATTTACAAATGCACTTTGGGGACACTGCCATCCGTAGGTGAGAGGCCATATAACTCCCCTGTCATCAGTGCCCTGATACTTTGGCAGGGTTACAAGCCTTTTCATGGGGCTCTGTGCCTTTTTGTGGGGCTCTCTTTGGCTGGGAAGTGGGCCAAATGTGGTATTCGCTGGATAGCACCAGAAGCCTATCCATGTAACATATTATCTCCATTTGCCTGTTCTGCTGCCTGAGGTTTCCCCATGAGGATCAGGAAGTTTTCACAATGAGAAGGCAGCCATTTGGGGAACACTGTATAAAACTAGTGTGTTAAGGCATTATGTAAATATGAGAGTAGATAAATGACTTAGCTGATATGTACAGCAAAGACTGATTATCAACTTAGGATTCCTAGATAAGTTGTGTAATACAATTGTTTTCAAACTCTTTTGATTGCTACATGCAGTAAGAAATATGTTTTGTATCACAATCCAGAACACACACATACATGCACACTGTATGTCATCAAATCCCAAACTCTATCAGTCATCAGTAAACATTATTTTAGGTATCACTAAAAAGAAAAATGATGCCAATGAAACTATGCCATTCCATTGATTATAGAGTTCATCTTGGGTTCAGGGAAATTAAAATGTAAAACAAGTGTTTTTTAGACTCAATAAAATATGGCATATATATATGTGTGTGTGTATGTGTGTGTACTGTGTATGTGTATATCTGTGTGTGTGTGTCTGTGTATAACTGAAACAAAAGAGTCATGAAACAATGCTCACTTTTACTATGTATAATGTATTATGAGTATCTGCCATTTTTCCCTATTCTAATCTAATGTATTTTATTGCAAATAAAGCTGATCCCACTAAAGTTTTGGAACAGCTCACTAATGTTTTAATTTAATTTTAGTGTGTTAAGACTCAGCTACAGTATTGTTTTGAAATAGGGAATTTGAAGTGATACACCGTGACTGATTTCTTATCCCAAACCAGATGTCATGCTATATGTTTTAGTCATTTATTTCATTCAAATGTAAATTGATGGTCTTCTGTTTAAGTCAGGACTCTTGATGACACATGACAGAACCTGGTCTCGAAAAAGCTTTGAAGAAAGGATGGGCTTATCATTTTATGTTAGGGCAGGGGTATGCTGGTAGGGCCAAGCAATACTGGAACGAGGATCTCAAATATTGTGAGATATCTCTTTTTCTCTAACTGTATCTGTTTTGTCTCTGCTTTTCTTTGATGGTTTTCATTCTCTCGAGTTAGCATTCTGTATGAGACTTAATCTTTGTCATTGGCAGCTTCAGGGCTCACGTCTTCCTCATTTTACCACCAGAGAAAAATCCTTCCAAGATTTTCATTGGTTTGTGTGATTGGTTCATGTGATTGTTTCATATGATTTCTCCTGTAGTGAAGGAACAAGAAAAACTCACCTCTGCTAGAATCACATGGGTGTCATGAGGAATAATGCAGTTTTCCAAAAGAAAGGGTCTTGTTTCTCTGAGAGGAACATAATAGATGTCCATCACACCTAGGAAGTGCTAGCACCAGGAATTGTTGGGGTTTAGCCTCACACAACAGGTATTGCTGAAGGCCTGCAGATGATCATTTTGAAAACTAGAATTGCTATCAGTTTAGCACCATAATTTTCCCACTAGAGGTTGAATCTCCCAGTGAAGATAATAATGACTGACAGCTACTGTGTGACTATCAGTTCAAGGGCACCAAATGGAAAAATGGGTTTTTTGAAGAGAGAAGCTACCTGGAAGAGAAATGAGTCCACCTCCCACCACAGGTGGAGCTGGCTAAAATAGTCATCTGTAAAAGACTTCAAGTCAAGTCCAGGTTTTTGTTATTGGGAGCTCATTTTCTGTTCCCTGTTGGGGAATCAGAGACTGTTCTATAAGGAAGAAGCCTTAGGTTTCAGCTGAGCAGACTGCAGCCTGTCACTTTCAGGCATTCTCATGATGTTCATTTCAGTGTTTCAGTGCTGTTTTCTGGAAGTATCTTTCTTCATGGTCTCTTCTCTTTGTCATTTAATGTACTGTATTAAAATACAAATCTACAGCTGGGAATTAAAAGTTTGCTGCCTACAGTTCTCAGTACACATTGTGGTGATTTTATTTTCTTAGATTCTCTTTTCTGAATTCAGTTATTCTCAGTTTTGCCATGATGTGCCAGAATTTTGTAAATTATACCACTGGGTTACTGCCAAGGACATCCCAGTCACAGCTTTCTTTGGGCAGCTTTTTCATGCCTTAAATACAGTATCTGTTTTTCTAAGTACAGCCTTCACTGAGGGAGATGGATGTCTCATTTTGATATTGATGGAACAGCTTGAGCAGATCAGTAATGTGTGGACTAAATTCTCAAGGTGAAGAAAACTTTTGAGAGCCTTTGTTAGTTTCACTGGGACAGTAAGAGGAAACAAACCCTGACCGTATTCCCTGAAGAATTTGATGTCTAGTTGGGAAGAAAGAACCTGAAATGACTTCTGAAAATCCAAAGCAACATAAAATCAGTGCTAATTAAAAAATGTGAACAGAGCACATCAATGTGAATGGAATGATTAGGAAAGACAAACTGGGGGAGCTAGGCTTTGAAATAGCTTTAACCACAAGAAAGGAACTGAGAGGAGGGGAAGGGCTTTCAGGTGGGTTTCTGAGTCATGAAGACAGAAACAAGGAGTTGTGAAATTGCATGAGATTTAGGATCAAAAAAGTTCAATCCTTGTTCTCCTGTACTGATAATCACTTCATTCTCTGAGCTGAGAATATAATCGTAAACAAATTAGAAAATAGTTGTTGCCCTCCCAAAGTTTACATTCTAGTCATTGAATGATACCTGTTTCATAAGGTTGCACTGAGGACTTAAAGAGGCAATGGAAATAAAAGAGCCAAGCAAATTTTTAAAATGATGTACCATGGTAATTTGTTTATTGCCAGGTGCAGAAGGAGGAGGGCAATTTGATTTGCTTGACTGCAGTTCTCCCAGCGAGAGGTTGAAGATGGGAGTGTTCTGCAGGAACATAATTTGAAAACATGTACTATGCCCTTCTACACACTACTGCTGCCCCATTTTACAGATGAGCAAACTGAGGCTCAAAAAAGAAAACTGGCTTCCCATATCAGGATGGCACTGGAACTTAATCCCAGGGCTTTTTCAATTGCATTCTACCAGAAAGGATGGCCATGGGCAGTTGAGGAAACTCAGTATCTACTTGCTATTTCATGGGACATAACATCTATGTTCTGAACAAATCAGAGAAAAGTAGCCTTCCACCACCAACCCCAAAAGGCTTTTTCATATTTTCAGATTCCTTCATTCTGAGGGAGGAAACAGAATTAACTTGACAAATGTAGGTTTTCAAAGTATTTAAATCACTGTTTTTCTAATACTTTTGACAAGACTCACAGGAAGAACTATTTTCTACTGTAACCTATTGTTAGAGTGAATATATTATTTATTGTCCAAATTAGGAAGGTTTTCAGTGTGAAAGGGAATGCTATAAATAATCATGTTGGATGGTAACCATGTGAGGTGATGGATATGTTAATTAGCTTGATTATGGTGGCTATATCACAATGGATACGTATTTCAAAACATCATGTTGGTAAACCTTAAATATATATAATTTTGCCCATTATACTCCAGTAAAGCTGAAAAAGTAATGCTGGGACAACAGGCATAAAATGGGATTGTGCTATGCAAACTGGGGACACCGTACCACACATACACCTATATAATTGAAACAAAAATTGTACAAAGTAAGGTTTATTCTTTCTATGTGCAGTGTACCCTGACATTTTCAATTCTGTTTCACTACAAAAATACTAGTCGTGACCTACTAAATGGGGTCAACAGTTTGAAATATACTATTCTTAGTTGATTGTTGGTATCTCTGAGGGGCTTATAATAATAGTAAAGACAGGGATTTGGTAAGGTGAATGTCTGATATGTCCTATAAACCTGTTTCATCTGAACATTCTGTTGAATCTTCTGCCCCAGGAAAAGCACTGGTAATAAACATTTTCTTCAATTTATTCCCCATGATTAGCAAAAAGTTTAGAGTGATCTTTCCGGATCCCTTTGTTCCATTTGGAACAATGATCTTCCTCTCTGTACTTTCTCTTCTTTTCTTACCCTTGGGCTTTTATCTGTTGGTCTGCCACTTATTTAGAGAAGTAAGGAATCCAAGGAAGAATGTCTCATTTATAGATTCCGGCTCTCTGTGTAATTCTTCTGAGCCTTCATCTTGGGGTTGAAGCTGGTGCTCCAAAAACCGAAATTTTCTTCTCTGCTCTACTCCTTCAAACATACGTACCTTTACACACAACTCCTGGACAGCTCTTCTCTGTTGAAACTTTGCCAAGATATAACAGAGTTGGTCTTACCTGCTAGTCAGGCATGTGGAACTCACTCCTGGGCTTCTTCAAAAGCCCCTATAAATTAGGACTTTCCAGAAAAGAAGCTCCTGCAGATTTAGCTGTGGAGGAGAGAAGGGTCACCACTGTGCCTTTGTCCACACAAGCTATTGACAGGCCCTTTGTTGGCCCATTTGTGTCACCAGAAATGTTTGTATACTCACATGTGTTAACAAGAGCTTCAAGAATATAAGAGACCTGGCAGTAATACCTTTCAGCAATAAAATAACTTTTGGTGGGCCCCCATTTTTTATATGTTTTTAAGTCATAAAGGCATATAGCGAACCACAGGGTTTTTCCTGCCTCAAAGTATAAACTATGGTAATATCTGAGCCTAAAAATCACTTTTTCCTAAAGCAAATTTTATTATCTGGATCATCTGAATTTATAGACTAAACTTGACAACTTTTATTTTACTGAAAAAGATTGAGTATATGGCTTTTCCTGGTGGTTATTAAGATGAATATGTGTGTGTGTGTGTGTGTGTGTGTGTGTGTATCAAAGATTTTCTAAATCACAAATAATACAGGATTGTTAGAGGAATTTTTAAAAACACACAGAAAACTTTGGAAGCACTGAGATTCTTGACTTTGCTTCATACTTAAACTTTTAAAAATATGTTATGCCAGATATAGGTTTGTCATATTTTTTCATTTTTTCCAGAAACTCATTTACACAGCAGCTCAGGGTAGTGGAGGCCCCATCAATTGATACAGAATTAGATAGAAAATGTGATTATAAATCCTCAAATCAGAAACTTGTAAAACCAACACACACACACACACACACACACACACACACATATATATATATATATATATATATATATATATATTCTTCTTTTTTTTGAGACAGAGTCTTTCTCTGTTGCCCAGGCTGGAGTGCAGTGGCACGATCTTGGCTCACTGCTGCTTCGCCTCCCGGGTTCAAGTGATTCTCCTGCCTCAGCCTCCTGAGTAGCTGGGATTACAGGCGTGCACCATCACGCCTGGCTAATTTTTGTATTTTTAGTAGAGACAGGGTTTCACCATGTAGGTCAGGGTGGTCTTTAACTCCTGACCTTGTGATCTGCGCATGTTGGCATCCCAAAGTGCTAGGATTACAGGTGCGTGCCATCACACCCAGCTAATTTTTGTGTTTTTAGTAGAGGCAGGGTTTCACCATGTTTGTCAGGCTGGTATCAAATTCCTGACCTCATGATCTACCCACCTTGGCCTCCCAAAGTGTTGGGATTACAGGTGTGAGCCACCACACTAGGCCTAAAACATATATATTATGCCATTTAATTCATGGCAACCCTGTTGAGGTATGGCTAATTGGGGTATTTGATGCTTAGAGAGATTCAATGGGTCTCTTAGCTTGCTTTCCTAGAAGCAGAGCTTATGATTTGGTGAGGGAATACCCTCAGGAAGAAACCTATAATTGTGGAAGGGAAGCAAGATAGAGCTAAGCAAGGATAGAGTCTCAGGTAAAGTCTAGCACCACAGGCTGCTTAGAAACATAAATACTGCAGGGTTGTACTTCCACTTCACCTTTGGAGCCTAGGAGTCTTATGTTCCTCCATATCAATTAAACATTGGCTGCCTCCAGGAAACAGATGGGGAGGATGAAGTAGCTCCTATCAGCTGAGGACAATTCTCTGGAGAAGAGGGAAACTGTGAGTTATTTGCAATCAAAGGCTCCCCGCACCTGGGAGATGGGCACACCAGCCTGAGTAAAGGGGACCTGGTTGGGGAATAAGCAGTATCTACTGCAGTGACCTGATAGAGGGCTGTTAAACCAATGCTGAGAGGTACATCAGAATCTTCTGACTTTAAGCCAAATGCCCTTTTCTTCTTCCCTTCCTTCTCCTTTTCTACTTTCTCCTCTTCTACACCTTTTCCTCCTTTTGTTTTAAAAACAAATACTGTTTGTTGTGTCAGAATTTTTATAAGTCAGGATCTGGAGATGGTTTAGCTGGCTAAAGGTCCCTCATGAGGTTGCAAGCAAGTTGTTGGCTTGGCCTGCAGTTTCATCTGAAGGCTCGACTTGTGGGTGTTATATCTGTGTGTAGCTGGGGAGATCTTCTTATAAACTTACTTATGTGATTGTTGGCAGGCTTTTGGTCCCTCAACTCATGGGTCTCTCCACAGGGCTCCCTCATGACTTGACAGCTGACTTGACCCAGAATGAGTGATCCAAGAGAGAGAGAGTATGAGACAGTATCCAAGATGGAAACCACAGTCTTTTTATAACTCAACCTCAGAAGAGATATAGTGTGCCTTCTGCCATATTTTATTCATTGGAAGCAAGTTAATAAATTCATTCCACACTTAAAGTGGGGAGTTACAAAAGGTTATGAATGCCAGGGGACAGGGATAACTGGGGGCCATCTTGGAAGCTGCATATCAGAGTCTACCCCCTGGCACCCAATGATTATTTCCCCCCTACATGCAAAATATACTTACTGCCCCCCCTTTTTTTAGAAAGATAGCACCTATTCACAGCTAAGCAACTCAGTAAGCCTACTTTCTGAGAGTAGAATTTTGGAGGATCAAAGGCCTTCTCTTTATTCTGTAATGTTTCTGCCCTCATAAGTCAAGCTAGTGATATTTCAGCATATAAAATTCTTTTAAGAATTTTGTGGGTCTCCTGTGAATCTTTTTAGAATTCACTCTATTAGACAAAAGCCACCTTACAAATCTCATAGATATAGACTCTTCTCTATTGTTTGAGAGGTTCTTGAGATATCCTTAATCTCTTTAAAGGGCCTTTTGTAAGACTGAAGGTACTCTAAGGCACTACTTTGATTTAACAAAGGATTCTACAGCTGTATTTTTGCCTTCATCTTTAAATCATGTTTTCCTGGCAGTGCCCTGGATTTGGTCTTTGTTCAGAAGCTATTCAGATGTCCTTTGTACTGTACCACAGCTGCTGTGTAATCCATTGGCAGATCATTTGTTAGCACTAAATCATCTGGCTCCCACAAATAAACACCCTGTGGCTTCTAATAGTACAAAATACCCTTTTCTAAACATCCAAATCTGCAGTATTGTCACAGTTTAAATTTATATGCTGAAGCTGGATTGATTAGGATAAAACCATCTAGAAATATAAACATGAGGACGCAATTTATGTGTCACAAGAAACTTAAGGCAGATTTTTCTCTTTTTCTCCATTTCTACCAATTCTAAATCATATATTGGGTATACAAGGTAAATTAGACATGGTTCCCACCACTGAGCAATTTATAGACATGATTTATCTCTACAGAATATTTTAAAAAGTTAGGTCTAGACCTGTGCTGTTTAGTATGGTAGCTATTAACCACATGTGGCTGTTTAAATGTAAACTTAAATTAACTAAAATTAAATGAAATAAAAACATTCACTTCTCTAGTTTTACTAGCCACATTTTAAATGCTTAATAACTACATGTTGCTAGTGGCTGCCCCATTACACAGTACAGATAAAGAATATTTCCATCATTGCAGAAAGTTCCATTGGACAGCACTAATCTAGAAGAAACTGATATGATAAGCATTTATCATTTTTTAAAAACATATTTGCTTCTCTCTCCCCCACACTAAAATGTGTCCAATATCAAAAAGAAAGACACTACATACTTCTTCAGTAAACATTCTAACATGCTTAACAATAAAGAATGCTATAAGATCACGGCTCTTAAAATTTATTAAAATCTACTGAAAGCTAGCACCCCTTTTCCCTAGAAAAAGCATGCTAGTACCAAAAGGCATGTACTTAAAAACGTGTCCACTTACAAGGAGTTCATGGGCCCTCTAAAGCCCTTTCGTAAATTCTGTGGTAGGCCATGATCCTCTGATTAAGAATCACTACTGCAAAGTAAATTTTATTTTCCCATTGACTTCAGTATTAAATTCATGGTGTAATTTACTATTAAATATGCTCTTTCTGATAATATTAAAATTATATTTAGAATAATGAAGATGAGGGGAAAAACAAAATATAAAGAATACAGAACCGTCTTCAAAATGACTAAAAAATAAACCCAACACTTTGAGCTAAAAATTTAATACAGAGCCAGCAAATCTACCAATTTGGGTCATGTATCATAATCAATACAGAAATATATAGTTTTAGCAAATTTGCTAATTTTCCATTAGTCTCAAACCTCTACCACATCCCCACCTTACAGTGAGAAACCTTATGGCGTGATAGCAGGAACACTCTAGTAGCCTTCAAAAATTTAGATTCCTGATGTAATTTCAGTACATATAATAAGTGTTACTTAAGAGTGACATTGGTGCCTCAATGATCTTATCTACCTGGACATTCCAAATGAATGGGTGGGGTTTGGTAGGCCACGAAGACACTTCTTTGAACATTGGAAAAAAAAGGAAAAGTGACTATTTCTTTGAAAATTTGTTGAATTAGAGACAGTTTTTGCAAGGAGAGCAGAATTATAAATGCAGTTGGCTCCAGGTATGGCTGAGAGACAGAATCCTACATGGCTCTGAGTTTCTGATTTCTGAGCCAACGTACAGTTTGTATTTGTGTGGAAGAAGCACTGAAGCATTCTTTCCAGAGTGGTAATCTGAACCATATGCAGACTGATTAATAGTTATGTCATAATAAAACCTCAATTAGCAGAATTCTAGAGGGATGGCCTTTTGTAAATAAAGAAACGTTTACTAGGAAACCTCCCTCCTCCCCTCTTCTTCAACTTCTTTATTTTTCTTCCTTTTTAAAAATTTTAATGGTGGGGAAATCTTTCCCCAATGTACATGAATCTCCTTTGCTGCTTTAGTAAGTACAGTCTACTGAACATAAGTGAGTCTGTCTTTGAGCTTATTGTATCAGGATGTCTATTTTGCAGACTAGTCATCATATTTTTATAGAAGTTAATATATGAGCTCAGGCTGAAAATAAAGTGGAAATTTTCTGAGAGTGGCACCTAATACCCATTTATTTTCTTTTCACTTAAAAAACATCTATCAAGGCTGGGAGCAGTGGCTCATGACTGTAATCCCAGCACTTTGGGAGGCCAAGGCAGGCATATCACTTGAAATCAGGAGTTTGAGACCAGCCTGGCCAACATAGTGAAACCCTGTCTCTACTAAAAATACAAAAATTAGCTGGGCGTGGTGGTGCATGCTTGTAATCCCAGTTACTCAGAAGATTGAGGCATGAGAATCGCTTGAACCTGGGAGACGGAGGCTGCAGTGAGCTGGGATCATGCCACTGCAGTCCAGCCTGGGTGAAAGAGCGAGACCCTGTCTCAAAACAAAAACAAAACCAAAAACCTATCAAGAATACACAGGAAAGTTTTCATTCATTTGTGCATCAGTTTAGATGCATCCAGTTGCATGTAACAATGCTACTCACAGTGGCTTAAATTGAAAGGACCTTTATTGTTGATCTAACAAGAATTGTGGAGGTAAAATGTCTAAGGTTGATATTGTAGTCTAGTGAGGTCATCCAAGATCCCGGGTTCTTTTTATCTATACACACTGCCATTCTAGGGTGAAAATCTTTAGTCCTGTGACATCTTACCTTGTGGTTGCAAAATGGCTGCTGCAGCTTTAGGCATTTATCCTTACACAATAGCCTCCAAAGCTGGAAGGGAGAAGAGGGAAAGTCTTCTCCCTATGCAGTTTTCTCTTTTATCAGGGAGAAAAATCTTTCCCATAAGCTCCCTCCCCACATCCCTAAAGCAAACTTCCTTTTACTTGCCGTTGTCCAATATTGGGTTACATGCCTATCCCTGGAGCAATTCCTGGCAAAGAGGAATTAATTTTTTTGCCTTAAACTCATCATGGTTCATCTTTTGGGGAGGGACACATTGCTGCTGAACACAACCTGTGATCTTTTAGGAAGAAGGAAGAAGAGAATGGCTGCTAGACAGGCAACCAGCAGCTTCTACTACACATAGACTCTTCATTTTGCTTCTGAGGGACCCACTCTTGGCATACTTGTTCTCACACTACTGAAGAAGCCAATTGCTGTTTGCCTATCAATGATTCCAAAGCCAGCTATCTCATTTCTTTGAAACTGTAGTAGCAGAAGGCAGTAAGACCTAGTGAAAAAAGAATGATAGATTTGAAGGCCAGGAAGACTGGATTTGAATCTCTGATTTACCACTTACTGGCTGCAGAACCTTGGACAAGTAGTTAAAGACCTTAGAGACTCGGTTTCCCTATTGACAAATATAAAATAGTACCAACTGGGTAGTGTTATTGTATAGATGTAATGAGATAGTGCATAGAAATTGCCTAGCATAGTACACATATCATAGGCACTCAGTGTGTGTTACTTCCCTTCCCATGTGAATTCAGTTGCTCAGAAATTAGCTAGTATTTAGCTTAGTAGAGAGACCAATTCAGAAAAAGAATACGTTTGACTCTAGCAGGGTTTTTTCTTTTTTCCTCCTTACTCATCTATATTCACATAAAAGTGCCCTCTCTTATCTTCAGAAGACTTGCAGGTAGATAGCAGTGTGCCCTGTGTTAGGGTAGTGTCCAGTTAAGAGAAAGCTACTAAAGCAATGCATTCATTTCTTAATTGGTTTGCTTAAATACCTGTTCGGTTTAATACAGGAAACAGAATCCTCTCTAGGTATTTTAGGCAAAAAAAGATTTAATGCAGGAAATAACGTACTCACAAAATTGGAAGGGCTGGAACAATGGAAGTCAAGAAGTCTGCATGAAAGGTCAAATGGCACCATGACTTCAATCCAGATGCCAGAAATTCCTCCTATTACTCAGGCTAAAAAACTGTTGCTGCCATGGCTATCACCACTGCCAACATCACATCCTCCCTATCACACAAAGCTGATGAGGACACGGGGGCACAGTTGATAACACTCACATCTGCTGAAGCCTATTTTCTGCATGCGCAACTGTAGAAAAGAGTTCCTTCCCTTTGATTTCTTCCCAAATCACTAAAAGTAGACCCTTTCACAACCTAGGGATAAAGGAATCTAGAAACTGTACTTTTCAACCCCATGCCAGGCTTTCTTCTGCCTTATCCATGTGAAAGCCCTCCTCCTTATCTTATTTGTCTGTGATTCCCCTGCCAGGCTATCCTCCCATGTGTATTCTCTCTTTGCCCCTGTTTTCCTTCTATGTCCTGCTTGGGGTCTGACATCCTGCTCTGCCCTACCATACCTCCCTGTCCTTTCTGGTACAGATGCCTGCCTTGCTCTGTCTCACCTAAAGGCTTAAGAACTCAGTTGTTCAAGAAAAGAAGGTTAGGAAAGGGTAAGAGATTGCCTTGCTTTGTTAAAAATTGCAGTACATACCTTTGTATTTCCTAACAATTTAGTGTTAGAAGTTTTTGAACTTTCTAAAAAGGCAGTTTTATATATATAGTATATAGTCTTCTGGGACCTACTTTGCTTACAATATTATTTTAGTTTTATTTATTCATATTGTTGTTCTTACAAATGAGCTTTGCCATATTTTAAAATCTTTCTTAATGCATTTTTGCATTTTGGGGGTTATGCTTTGTTCTTTACTCATTCAGCATTCTGTAATATTTTCCCATGTTAAGAAACCTCTTCAAAATGAATATTATTATGTTATGAATGGATCATAATATGATTGACCATTTCTTGTAGTCAAATATTTAAGTTAATTTCTATCTTAGAATGTGGTAGATGAAGAAGATAGAAGGAAAAAAGGCTGAGATTTTCCATGTGGCAGACTAGCTGGAAGATGCTTATTTGCTGAAATGGGAAACACTGGAGGATGTGCAGATTTGATGATAAGAAAACGATCTGATCTTGAACAGGTTGAGTGTGAGTATGGAGATACTCAGAAAGCAGTTGAAAATTCTACCCTGGCTTTCAGGAGAAAGTTCAAGGCTAGAAACAATGGATTTCTCATCAGTACATGGGGAATGGTTTCAGGCAAGTATGGGAGTGAGATGGCCCAGGAAAATGTCTGGAGATATGTAAAGGACCAATACTGGACTCCTGGGAAATACTTATGTCCAAATGGCAGGCTGATCTAGTTGTGCTGTCCAGAAAGTCTGTTCAGAAAGGGGGAAGAAAATAGGGGAAATGTCATTTGAAAGCCATTGCAGAAATGAATGAGTAGTCATTCATACTTAATACTGTAAATGCTGTAGACAAGTTAACTAGGATGACAACTGAGGGGAAAATGTATGTGCATGTGTACATATGTATTGGAGGGCTGGGTAGGGGGAGAGAGAGTTTGCTGCTCATGTATCCAGTTTTTTTGTTTTTTTTTTAATTTGGATGATTGAAAATTCACATGCCGACATGCAGTTCAACTATTTCCTTGGGTAGATTCCTACAAGTGGAATGACTTTATCAAAGACTTTGAGCATAGGCCTTGGATTCATGTTGTTAGGTAGCTTTCCTGGTTTTCATTTTTATGTTTTGTTTTGTTTTTTTGAGATGGGTTCTCACTATGTTACCCAGGCTGTTTTTGAACTCCTGGGCTCAAGTCATTCTCCCACCTCAGCCTCCCTAGTTTCTGAGATTACAGGCATGAGCCACTGTGCCTGGCTCCAGTGCTCATTTTTTTTTTTATATGCAATAATGAATAGTTTGTAATTTTGTACACATGTGAGTGTACAGAGACAAGGTGAGGAAATCTGTAGCAAAGGAGAATACAGAATTGAGCTTCTGTAGTTGGGGGTCTTTTCTTCTAAATGGACATAGTCCAGCCCTCATCTCCTCCGCATTTTCAGTTTCCACACTCTACATCTCTCATCTAGAACACAAGTGGAACAGGGACCATTACTCATTAGCTGCCTGGGGATTTGAATAACCTCACAGTGGAGGATGTTCTTGTCTGTTGTGGTGGCAGGTAACTACAGCTAAATGCGTGACCAACATAGAGCTAACTCAAGTCATTGATTAGACTATGAAGTCTAGAGGGAAGTTCTCTGAATTTAAGATTACAGTTTTGAAGTTTGGCACCTGCTACCATTTCAAGCATTAAGGATTCACTGATAACTGGAATTCAATATTTAATATTCTAAAACCATTCAGCTCCAACTTGCAAATAAGTTAAATTATAATAATACACAGACATTCTCTCTGAGGCTGTGTTTTTTAATTGGTAGCAAGACTCATTAAGAAATTTTACTTAAGCTATGCCTTCATGGGAGGTTCTAAATAAACACACAGTCTATTTCAGCCCTCATTTCCTACAAATACTGTATATGGAAGCAACTTTGTGTTTCTTTTGTCATAAGATAAGACATTTGATTTACCTCCTTATCTTCCATTCAAATGTATTTCACAAGATGGACCTGTTTTCAGGTACCATCGACACCCAGTTCTACTGGGTTTTCTTTGACTGCTGGGGAAACTGTGGACTGTATCTGATGCACATATTTTATTGTATCTCCCCTGGCATGAGATTCATATACATTGGCATCTTCTCAGAGTGAAGTTGATTATCTCTGTTTCCCTATTTCAGAATTTCACTTGGCATGTGTTGATTCCAAAACAGTTTGAAGCTCATTTTGATTGGCTTTTGGCAATCTCAGCTCAGCCAGTTTCACTCTGAGAGATCCCGTTTGTTCCTTCACGAATGGCCACAGAAGCTTTTGCTCTTGGCTCTGCATTCTAATAGCACCTCTTGCATGGTCTGTGGCAAAGCAATGCTTTGAAATATGCGTCCATACTATGTGGCCTTTCTTGCTGCAGTTTCTGTTCTTTTTTATTGTAGGATCGGGAGACTCACCACTAGAAGACGATGAAGTCGGGTATTCACACCCTAGATATAAAGGTGAATGCTTTGCTTGTGTGCTAATGAGGACCTGCTGATGCCAGGAGAACTTTCCTTTTTGCCCTGCAGAACAGATTGTAATAAAGTGACCAGACAACACATTTAAGTTCTGATTATCTATCAAGGAAAAAATATTATAAACAAATGTATATGCTCCTTTTTTTAAAAAAAAAAGAAAAGAAATAAAACAAAATGCATTGGAAATCTCTGAAATGCTGTCCTTCAGCATCCCAATGGTCATTTTATTCTCACAAGTTTCTTTACTGTCCTCACTTCTGCAAAGGCAGCTGTAGCTGATGAAAGTGAAAATCAAGCCATAAGTTCTGCCTAATTCATACATTACAGCCAGAATCATCCAGAGTAAACCACCCAAGGTCAAATCTGGACTAAGTGCTGCTAATGTACTAAGATGAATGGGGAATGAGAAAACTTGATTTTCATAAGCTCATTTCATCGTGCTCTTTCTGAGCCCAGCATGGCTCCTGAAATGGTATGTTAAAGTACATTGCTCAAATGAAACTTAACTTAATGATAAAGAATTCCATCTCTACATATTCTCAGCAATCCACTCCCCAGCACGTATAAAACGCCTAAACAAGAACCTTCTATGCAGACTCAGGTAAGTATGTCCACAAATATTTCTACTGGTGAAACATTTCTCTGAAGCTTAGGGAACCCTAAGAAAAATGAAGGTAAATTTAGAGATGTTTTCTCTCTGAATCTAGTTCCTCTTATAGTAGAGGAATAATTTGAAAAAAAAAAAAGGTTAACAAAGTTCCACTATGGCATTTTGCCCTGGAATTTGTCCTATATTCTGGGAAGAGGACATGGCCCTGGTCTGTTGTGATATGTCTCACATACAGGAGTATCAGGGTAGAACTGGTCAGCTTTTGGCTGGAGAATGTTCTTCAGTTGTTTTTTACCCAAGTGAAAAATATTTCCAGTATAATGACTGGTGCCTGGCACCTATGTCTAGGTGTGCTTCCCACCATGTAACACATTTGTTTGTCACTTCTGACTGCAAATACTCATTCCTACCTATAGTTTCTATCTCCATAGCCTTAGGAATTTACCAATCAAGCAAAGCACAAATATGTTAATCAGATGTTTGGGGTAAGGAAATGTTCTGATTCACAAAATTCCTTAATTAAGGGTTTAGATTTTTTTTCTTTGAGTCTCTTGTTGAAAAATCTTCCTAAAATACATGCATGCACAGACGACCCTTCACATCTACAGTACAGGTTGCCTAGTGCCCTCAGGTCATTGTTCTTCATGTCTATCCTCACCTCACAGCATTGCAAATGTGGCAGGTAGATCAGATGGCTAAAATGTGTGCCTGCCTTAGAACTTACCCTGAATGTTTAAGAATACATTTTTCTTAGGGCATTGTTTCTATTGTCGGTTCTATTATTATTCTATTATTATTAGTTGTTGTTAATCTTTTACCATGTCTAATTTATAAATTAAACTTCATCATAGGTATGTTTGTATAAGAAAAAACAGTATATATAGCACTGGGTACTATCCAAGGCTTCAGGCATCCAATATCCCCTGTGGGCAAAGGGGGAGTACTGTATATCACAAATATAGGTAGTATATACAGGCTATATATGTAAATCCTCAGAGGAAGGAAACTTTATTCAAGGAAGTTCTTTAGGCCTGTGTGAGCTCCTGCAGGTTTACATCCACATAGTCAAATTTAATCGTTCTAGGTTGAGCCTTCAGGACATCACTTTTACCTAGAAAGTCCAGGGAATATTACTTGAGAGTCTTTAGTTTAGGACTCACTTGCAGCTGTCTGCAAAACATTATATGATGAAAGTATTAGCCAGGCCAGGCACGGTGATGCGTGCCTGTAGTTCCAGCTACTTGGGATGCTGAGACAGGAGGATTGCTTGAGGCTTAGGAGGTTGAGACTGCAGTGAGCAATGATAATGCCGCTACACTCCAGCCTGGGTGACAGAGTGAGACGCTGTTTCTAAAAAAGGAAAAAAAAAAAAAAGAGAAAGTGTTAGCTGAAGGAAATGTGAAGGTAAAAGTAAAACAGTGGTCTATGCACAAGACCTGGCCCAGAACTGTTGTTTTTTGTAACTGAGAAGCAGTCGGAGGCACATCCTCAGAAAAGAATTCCTAGGAAAGTAAAACAGGGTCTGTCCTCCTTCCTGGCCACATGATGGCGCACTTACCTCACTCACTGACAGCTCAGGTGCTGGAGCAGAGTGATGAGCCAGGCAGCTGCAGGGAAGTGGTTTCTATTCATGGCATGGAGAGCCCAGCTGGCCTTAGGGAACTCCTCATTGGTCCCCATTGATTGTGGGACATTGGGGCAGTGGTAACTGTAGGAAGTTACCCACCAAGGAGCTCGTGTTGTCCTTATATTTTATGGATCTCAAAGATAACATTTCAAAAGCACAGTGGGGAGGTTGTGATTTATTCATTTCATCCTAGCTGTGCTTTTGGGCAACTAGGAGACCAAAATCAAAACTTTGCCATCTGGGGAGGGTGTCACCCTGTTACCTAAATGGGGCATAATTGAGGATACTTCCCTATGAGGAGCAGTTGTTCTTTGACTTTAAGCCAAATTTATATCTTGTTGCAAAAACCTGGAAATTGTAGCTTCATTTAGATTAATACCGATATTACAACATTTTAGACAGAATGTGCATACAGCTCAGAAGAAATCCAAATTAACCAATTTTTGAATCCCACCCGCCCCACTGTGTATGAGATCAATTGCCCTTGAAATAATTATTTATCTAAAAATACAATAAAAGTAAACCTATGTATCTAGTTAAGGGAAACACTAAAAGGAACAAGCATTTATTGGACATACACTATGTGCTAGGCACTGTGCTAGATGCTTGATATGCAATTTTTATTTAGTCCTTATAACAGCACTATGGCATAGGTATAGATATTGACTCAGAGAGGTTAGTTCACTTGTCTAAGATCACACAGTTAGTTATAGAGGAACTCAGATTCATGTTCAGATATATCTGACACTTAGTCCCGGAGACACTTTAGAAAACATGGGGCACTATTTGAAGGTCCAAAATTTGGAATGCAACCAGCCTGGGACTGTGAGAGTAAGGGGACACATTTTCTGAAAGTGTCATTTGGTATTTCTCTCTTTTTTTTGTTTCTGCTACTTGTAGATACCCCGTGGTGCTCCCCCATCAAGGTGAAGTATGGGGATGTGTACTGCAGGGCCCCTCAAGGAGGATACTACACAACAGCCCTGGGAACCAGGTGCGACATTCGCTGTCAGAAGGGCTATGAGCTGCATGGCTCTTCCCTACTGATCTGCCAGTCAAACAAACGATGGTCTGACAAGGTCATCTGCAAACGTGAGTAACCCCGCCCCATGTTGGGTCCTCAGGGATGACCAGAGCCAAAGTTCTTTTGCTCTGAGATTGAGGATTTTCCCTGAACATTGGATGAGAAAAATTACCCTTATGAGCAAGGGGACAACAGGGGAGTTCTAAGATACGATGGAAGTGAGATGGCTGCTTTCAGAGAGAATGATATGGTCAGCTGTTTGAGAAAAGGGGAGAGAAGATCATTGTTCAGAAAATCACTTACATTTGTTTAGTAAGTACTGGATCCTGAAGAGGTGTTAGGGATTTAGAAACAAGTAAGGCACACATGGGCCCTGCCATGAAGAGGCTCTAGCAAGGCAGAGGCATCAACTGGGAGATAAGTACAAGAAGGGTACAAAGTCAGGAACATATGGTAGCAGATTAAAGAAGTGTTCTCCCAGGGAGTGGGGCTTAGGGAGGCAGGAAAGAGTCTCTGAAGAAGTGAGGCTTATTTATGAAAGCGAGTGTGCCTCAGGGGAGAAGATTAAAGGAGCGTTTCAAGGGCTGACTTTGAGCTTCATGAGAAGTCATACTTCATTTGGAAAACTAAGTGGTACGGCATTGTTGAAGCACACTTTAGATGTCTTTGGTTTTCAAAACAGCATCACTTTTTGAGCACTTACGGTTTGCCAAGCATTTCACATACATTTGATTTTTGCAATAACACTATCAATATGGTTGCTATTATTTTAACTTCATTGTTGGGGAAACCGAGGTTTCAAGGCTGCAGCCATGTAAACAAGACTTTGCAGACTGTGTAGCTGGGTGACTGTAGCGGACGATCTGCTTTACCCAGATCTCCCTGATGCCTTTTACTAGTTGTGTGTATCCAGTCCCCAGCTTCTGAGCACTTTGCTCTTAAAGACTTGCAACTTCGACCTTATTTAGAAGACTGCTCCTTTAGAGGACTGCTCCTGTGCTCTCTCGCTTTCTCGCTCTCACTCTCTTTTCACAAGAGAAAGCATCTTCTGTGAGCAGCCTCTAGCTGTCCAATGACTGACTGGTAGAAAATTATGAAAGCCCACCTTCCTTACCTGATCAGGCTGCTGTTGACTTTGCCCGAGATCTCATCTTGCCTGGCTTCCTCCCCTTTCCTGTTCTGCTTTTCTCACCCGCTCACTGGTCTCCCTGGGAACACTTTCTTACTAAACCTCATGCACACAAATCTGTATCTTAGAGTCTGCTTCAACCTAAGTTAGTGGCTTATCTGGGGTGCCAGCCCAAGCCAGTGTGACATGAAATTTTGGCTCTTGTGTGTGACATAAAACCATCTATTGTTTCTCAAATTCCATTTGTTATATTTAAATTAACTTTTACCCTATACTTTCAGAGTTTCTGGACTCTGAAACAAAACTCTATAGACAAAAACTCAGAAATGCTGAACATCTGATTTTCTCATTTTCAGAAAAGCGATGTCCTACCCTTGCCATGCCAGCAAATGGAGGGTTTAAGTGCTTAGATGGTGCCTACTTTAACTCCCGGTGTGAGTATTATTGTTCACCTGGATACACGTTGAAAGGGGAGCGGACTGTCACATGTATGGACAACAAGGCCTGGAGTGGCCGGCCAGCCTTCTGTGTGGGTAAGAAAATGCCACAGCCCTCAGGAGGCACTTGCTTTGGGAGGAGCAGGGGGTGTTCCTATCGTGGATTGTAAAGGGAGCATCACTCTCCCTCCTGTAAAGCCTAACTTTGCTTTCAGTAGCTTCATTGGTTCTCTGGCTCAGCCGTAGATCTAACCTCAGTGTTTATCCTGGAACTGACTTCATAGCTAATGGCTTCCATCTGACTTTTGTCTTTTTCTTGGTTTACTATTGAGGCAACTACAGGCTGGCAGAGATGTGGCATACTCCTGATGATTTTAGTTCAGGGTTCTGAGCAAAGTTATTAACACTATAGGAACAGTCTAGTAGAGAACATGTATGTGTATTTCAGCCCCAATGTAGTTCCTTTGTCATTGACTCTGGTGGTCAGCAAGCATTCAATGTGTCTAGCTGGAAAGGATTTGGATATTTTGCCTTACTCTGGTTTTGTTGGGCAGTGAGTGGTTCTCACGGTGTGGTCCTGGGAGTAGAAGCAGCAGTAGCATTCCCTGGGAACTGTTTAGAAATGCAAATTTTTACCACCCCAGCCCCACCACCTGCAGAATCAGAAACTTTAGGGGTCACGCCCAACACTTTGTGTTTTAATGAACGTTCCAAGGATTCTGAAGCACTCAAATAGACAGCTACTGACCTAAGGCACTGCTTCTGAAACCTTACTAGGCAGGGAAGTCCTCTAGGGACCTTGGGAAAAATGCAGATTTAAATTCAGCAGGTCTGGGGAGGAGCCTAGGATTCTGCTAAACAATGCTCTAGGGCAAAGTTTCTGAACCTCAGCATGATGGACATTTGGGGCCAAATCTTTGTTTTGGAGCTCTGCTTTTTTGTATTGTAGGATGCTTACCAGCATCCTTGGATTTTATTCACTAAGTGCCAGTAACACTGCCCAAAGCGGGTGCCTTGCAGATGTTGCTTTCAGTATCCTCCCTGTGATTTGGTATGTGCAAGCTAGCTCTTCAAAACAAACCAAAAAGAAAATTGAATCTACTCCCTCATATTAGAAGGGGCAGAGGTGATGGTGGGAGGAGAGGAGAAGCTCAAATCTTTCTGCTAAGCAAGCTTTGGCAGAGTACTCTAGGGATCATACTGTTTAAAATTCCAGATTGTGTGCAACAGTGGAAAGAAAATGCTGATTGTTCTCAAAAAGCAACAAACGTGTCTTAAGCTGGACCAGATGGGCCTGGAACCTTCTCAGAGGGAGAGAAAATGAACCCCAAATTCAGGGGATTCACATTACAGTTTGTCAGGACAAGGTTCAGGCATATTTGGGGGAAAGAGGATTGTACATGCAATTAGGTAGGGGTGACCAAAAGGGTTACAGTGATCCACAAAAGAGCCTAGAGCTCCCAGGAAAAGAGAGAAATGGAAAAGCAAGCAGGCAATTCTTTCTTTGATTTTGATGACAGACAAGCTGGAGTTTGACCCCAGTGAGTTTTACTCCAGGGATATCATTTACTCTTTTGGTTTTAACTGTATTAAAATAGTTTTATAAATTTGTTTTTGTGTTGGCAGGGGTAGGGGGTCCTTGAGCATAACTCAGAACTTCAACCTATTTTAGGAGCTGACACATAGTGGCTAAGTAGTTCCCAGATTTCCACACAACCTTCAACAGTCTTGGCCAGAGCTGTGCTGAGTGGTGAGAAAGTTGTCCCAGTTCTCTTCTAGACTGGGAGGGAAGAGAGAAGACTGGGTTTTATTTTGATTCTGAGGTGGTCAGTTCTGTGGTCTGGCTAATTTCAAGGTGCCACAAGTTAAAATTAATTCTCTTACAGAGACCATACTCTGGCAATGGTCTGAAATTCATGGTTATTTCAGAAACAGATATAGATAAAAATAAATCAATGTAGGAGGAAAAAAAAATACTGCAAATTGCAGGAGGGTAAACTCTTTGAGGAGCCACAACCTCCATTGATCTGGAAGAAAATAAAACTTAGAATGTAGCCGCTATTGTTTTGGGGGGATATTTTTCTTTCTTTCCATTTTTAGTTATTTTTGGTTATGTTGGTATTTAGATAGCACAATGGACAGTTGGAATCACAAGTCCTCATTTGGAGACCAGATTTTGAGTAAACACATGATCTCTCCTTTAGACCAATACTTCTGCCTAGGCCAAAACAGAAAGAAAACAAATTAAAGATACTTTAAAAACCATGGACAATGAAAAACCAGCAAAGGTCTTTTGACATGCAGACAGTATCCAGTTAATTGCTTTAACAAAAGACAATGTACAAACTAACTTGGTTTTCTTTGGAAATGCTCTCTTATTTTTTATTTTCTGCAGAGTAGAATAGGTAGAGACTTATTAACACAAATGCAATTCTGGAATAAAACATTTCAGAGATTTAATATATGGAAATTGATGGCATACTTTTCTTGCTTCCCAGCTGTCTCACAGCTGGTTTACTCAATGACCCATAGGAATGGGATCATTGCATTATTGCTGGGCTGCATTGCATTATTTAGTTGATGCAAACATCAGTAGGACTCAGCATAAATTTATACATGTATTGTTACAAATGATGTTAAATTGTGCTAAATTCTCCTGGGTTGACAAATACACATTCTTTTGCAAACGTTCAGAGGCTAGTTTCAGTTTTATACCAACTTGATTGATTGAGATGCTGATTCACTTTTTCCCTTACATGATTTGTTAGTACAAACAGAACAGGTCAACTTTTAGTGGCTCTCTCTAATATAAATGTATCATCAATGGATTTTTAGTTGGGCTTCTTTCTTGTGAAGATGTGACTGTTAGAGATGAGGTCTCACTATGTTGCCCAGGCTGCCCTATTGCTGTGTTGTCCAGGCTAGTCTTGAACTCCCAGGCTTGAGCGATCCTCCCACCTCAGCCTCCTGAGTAGCTGGGGCTACAGGCATGAGCCAACACACCCGGCCATGATGACGACTTTTACATGTGGATTTCATTGCCCCCCTTCTTGCCTCTTCTGTCTCTTTTGGAAAGTTCTCTGAATTTTTGTATGGTACCAAACAGAGGAAACCACTTCCCAGAGCCATCCACAGGGATTACACTCTGGCTGGGGGAAGCAAACAACTGGGTGAGTTTTCAATGGCCAGGTTTGTTCTGCATTTGGCAGTCACTCAATTCCTATGTCCCCTTGAAAAGAACTCTTTCTTTCTCTATCACCAAACTCAAGCTATGTTATATTTGCATCAGTGATCTATTGCTGCACAACAGACCACCCAAAACTTAGTGGTTCCAAACAACTATGTTACTGCTCAAAGATTCTACGGATTGGAAAGTTGGGCAGAACTCTATGGGGACAGCTCATCTCTGCTGTATGTGGTAATGGCTGAGGTGACCAAGTGGAGCTGGAGGGTTCAAGATGGCTTCACTCACAGATCTGTTACCTCAGCTGGGAAAAGCTGTACTGACTGGGGTCTGGCTGAATCTCTTTCTCTCTCTCTCTCTCCCATTTATAGTTCCTCATCCTATTTGGCCTCTCCAGTCAATTGAAATTCTTTAGATGGCAGCTGGCTTTTAACATAGTGAAAGCAGAAGGCACCAGATGCTTTGAGGGCCAAGCTCTGGAACTGGTACAGGGTCACTTCGCTTGCATTTCATTGTTATCTGTTGGCCAAGACATTGTCCTTTTGAACCACTGCCTTATTTCCACCACCTACCTGGTTAGATGTGTCAAGGATTCCGAAGTACATAGTTCAGCTTCAGCTGGGTGCTGGTGGCTCGTGCCTGCAATCCCGGCACTTTGAGAGGCTAAGGCAGGCAGATTGCTTGAGCCCACGAGTTTGAGACCAGCCTGGGCAACATGGCAAAACCCTGTCTCTACAAAAAAAAAATTAAAAAAAAAATTAGCCAGGTATGGTTGCACATGGCCATAATCCCAGTTACTTGGGAGGCTGAGGTTGGAGGATCACATGAGTCTGGGAGGTCAAGGCTGCAGTGAGCCAATATTGTGCCACTGCACTCCAGCTGTGGGGGACAAAATGAGACCCTGTCTCAAAAAAAAAAAAAAAGTTCAGCTTCTTAGATAAATAGTCGTTGATACAATGCAAAATACTTGTTTCTTATATTTTATATGCATAGAGAAAACTAGAGCACAGAGAAGGCAGACAGTTTGTCAGATGTGTCCAATGAATGAGGCAGAGAGCAGAGGACAGAATTTTCACCGAAGGTTTCAAGATTTTTATACAATTGCAGGCATCCTAATTCAACAGGGAATAGTCATTATGTTTCTGTAGTAACTTTGTTCCTTTCATTCATGGAAATGTATAACTTATAAAAAGCTATCAGGCCAAGTCTGGGTAATAACAGGCTTAGGTCTCTGGAGCATCAGCTGAAGGGCAGACCAACTGGTTTCATCAGCTGAGAGAGAAGGCAGCTGCTTCAGGATGTGTCAGGATCAAATCCTGTGGCTGCTCTTCATGGGTTTATGGGGAAGCTATGACAGGCTATCACAAAACAGTATGTGTGCAAAAGTTGGTGGAAAACACTAGGTCAGCAGCAGACAGACACACAAAAGGGTTTGATTTATTAAAATAACTAAAATATGTAATGGCATTTAAAAATCCCAGACCACAAAGAAAATCCAAAAGAGAGGAAATGCTTCTTCCCAGTCTATAAATGGGATGCTAATAACATTGCTTAGTCTAATGGGTGGTTGTGCAAATTCAATAAAATAATATAGGGAGAGTACTTAGTATGGGGTGGGCATGTAGGAAGGATTCCTCCAATATTAATTATTATTTGTAATGATTTATTTGTTCTTGTTTCTTCTTTGGAAGAACACTGTTTCTGAAAAGCTAGGCCAGTTCAGCTGATCATTGTTAGCCAGAGATAAGCTGGGCTTTGGGAAGCTCTGAGACCCTTCACCCAGATAACCTATTTTGGAGTCTGTGTGCTTACACTGTTAGTACATCTAGATCCAAAAAACAGACAACAAGGTATCATCCAGACATTTGGTTTACCTGACAGAGAATAAGTTGCTTTTCACCCTGACCATGCTGCTCCAAGAAAATATGGTAACACAATGTAATTTTACATTGAAATCTCTATGCTAATAAATATACTTTCTATACTGTAATTGCCAGCTATATTTGACCAGCAGGGGGCAGTCATTACACGCTTGTCTTTCTGTGAAATGTTCATCTGAATTCTAAAGTTTGTCTTCTATCACCTATTGTAGTAAAAAATTAAAAAATTATTTTTAGGAAACATCACAACTAAGGATAGACATCTTGAATGCATTTAAGTCATCTTCCATTTCATCATAGTATTTTATCAATTCTGAGAAGCATATTTTTTCTACCTTTTAATATCCCTGAAATAGGGATGCGTTTCACAATTAGGAGTGACTTAGATTCAACAAAATATAGTGGTTATTCAATTTAGGACTGGTGCATTAAGGCTGTTAAGTTCACACTCCATTGAAGCATGACACAGAATTAAAATGAATTTGGATAGCTGAAGGCAAAATTGTTTAATAAGTTATTCATAACTTTTTACCTTAAATAAAATGAGAAATTATTAGACAAGACACAGGAGAAAGTATATCAGGAATTTTACTTGGTGTATTTAGTCTCTCAAAGACATTTGTCATTCAAAATCAAATGATTTTTCATTAAGGCTGTAATAGCACTTAATACTTTCAGTTGATAAGTAAAGCAATGCAAAGCTGTATGCCCTTGATTTACTATGCCCTCTTTAAATACATTCTATACCTGTTCAGAAAGAGCAAGTAGAATTTGCAGAAATTTGAACTTCTTCTTGTGATTTTACTTCAGCTATAAGATGAAATACAACCCAGTGTAGAGTTGAGATCTCATTTACTTTGAGCCCTCATTATCCACCCATCCTTGATATCACTATTGAGGCAGAACTTCTATTACCAGGTAGAGAAACTACTTGAAGAAATTTGCGAGGCTTTTGGAGGTCCAGAGCCACAGTAAAACTGCTGTCCCAAACACAAAACCATCAGTGTAGTTCAGTAGGAGTTTGAGGGGAGAGTGGACTCAGACAGACCATTGTTTATTTTAAGATATTGAGCAATGTGTTGATAATAGACAGCAGGAAGAGAGAGAGAGACCTTGTTTTGGTGGCAAGTGCTCTGACTTAAATTATAATTCACAGTGCCATTATCTGCATGTGTGGTCTTAAATCACTTAAGTTCTCTGAGCCTCAGTTTGCACATCTGTAAAATGAGAGAGTTGGGTGGCTCCTTTACACCTCCATAGCATTCAGTTTTACCTTGCCTGGGGCATTGCCATTTTCTTACCTCATGTTATATTTCATGGGTGGTAATGTAATCCCCCCAATAGATGGCAAATTATCTGACAAGTAAGGAGCACATGATTCTCTTGCCTTTGTGCACCCCTAACCCCAGCAGTTTGAATGAAGCCTTGGATAAGATTGGCACTCATGAAAAATTTGTTGCCTTGAATTGAATCTGACTAGATGATAGCTAGAGTGCCTTTCTCTAATATTCCATGATGCTGTCTTCAAAGCAGGAGGAAAGGCTGTAGCTAATGAATTACTCACAGGACTCCTCACAAGGCCATTGGATTTCAGGTTTAGCCCTGCATGTGTGAGTATTTAAACAATCTTCAAAACTTAGCAGGAGAGTAAAACCATAATGAAGGGATAAAAGGGGAATACTCAGAGGTTCTGGTATTTTAAACTTTGGGTGTTGAACCCCAGTTTGACTACATATTTATTGATGATGATGATAATGTTTTGGTTGTATTTTCAGATATGGAACCTCCTAGAATCAAGTGCCCAAGTGTGAAGGAACGCATTGCAGAACCCAACAAACTGACAGTCCGGGTGTCCTGGGAGACCCCTGAAGGAAGAGACACAGCAGACGGCATTCTTACTGAGTAAGTGAAACTTGGCAGCTGAAATGATGCTGTCTCTTTTATTTCAGATGTTTGCTACTCAGAGTAGGGGAGTGTATGTATGCTGGTCTATTTATGCTTTCAGATGTGTTCCCTTGGTCATCACCTAACATACTATGTATTTCACCTGTGTATTTGTTGATTGCCTGTCTCTATTATAATATGTTCACCGCCATGTCCATAATGCTCAGAACTGTGCCTGGCACATAGTTAGCACTCAGTAAATCCTTACTGAAGGAAAAAAGAGAAATAAGGGTGCTGAATGATGTGATTATTATGCATTACCTGCCTGTATCAAAACATCTTGGCTGGGTGCAGTGGCTTATGCCTGTAATTCCAGCACTCTGGGAGGCCGAGGCAGGCAGATCACCTGAAGTCAGGAGTTTGAGACCAGCCTGGCCAACATGGTGAAACCCCATCTGTACTAAAAATACAAAAATTAGGCAGGCATGGTGGCACATGAGCCAAGATTGTGCCACTGTGTTCCAGCCTGGGTGATAGAGTGAGACTCCATCTCAAAAAAATAAAAAAATTTCACATAGCCCATAAATATATACACCTACTATATACCCACAAAAATTAAAAAAAAAATTTAAAAAGTGGTGAGAAGAAGGGAAGGAGGAACAGAAGGAGAGAGGGGAAGCCAGTAGGTTAATTTAGGGATAGTGCCACCTCCATTGCCTGCCCAGGCAGACCCTACTCATGCCCCCAGGCCATTACCTGCACTGGGAAGCCACCTGTGTCTCCCAGGTGGTGTCAGAGGCTGCTGCTCTTGTGCTCTGAGTACAGTTTACTGCAGAACTTTTTCACCCCTTGTTTTTTTGGCTGCATTTATCTCTTTCAAAGCTTTTAAATTTATTTTTAAAACTTCTGACCCTATCAAACACTCACAGAAACTTACGAAAAAGAAGAGATAGTGTCTTCTGCCTTCTTTCCCACCTCTACCCCATTGTTCTGGACCAATTTCATTTATAGTTTGACATATATCTGAGATGCTTTTTGTTTATATGTTGGTTTACCAACCATAATGAGAAACACTCTTAAGAAGCTTTTAAAAATGGGTGGATCCCTTTGCAAGGGTTAGCTATGTGTTGTTCTAATCTAGCATTTGGGCCTGTACTCCTGCAACTGTTTGGTTGGCCTTCATATTCCCTGGAGACTACTACTCCATGTTAGCACATTCGTATCTGTGCCTTGAAGTTCATGGGCATATTAGAGCTCCCCACTGACTTTTCATCTGTAGATAAAAGGATACCTCTAACTTATCCCTGGTGATCCGTAAAGCAAGAAAAGACTTTCTAGAATCCTATCAGCACAGGTTGTGCATGACAACACATTTTTACACAATGATTAGCAATAACAGTACATTTTCTAGTGAGAGGAGGTTGAGTCTCTCATCTCTAGCAGGACATTTTGTTCCTACATTCCAATAATCTTCCCACAGTGCCTCATCTAGCTTAAGTAATATTACTAGTTATGCTCCCCCATTGTAACTTCTCAAAGATAAAGTTTGACCATTAAAAAATTATTTGCTGTCACATACACATCCCACAAATCCATTTGAAGAGAATCTAGGCAATCCAATTTGAAAAGTAAGTTGACGTAATCAGGGATTGGATTTTATTTACCTTTGACTCTTCAGCGTCTAGCACAATGCCTGGCCCAGCCCCTAGCACATCATAAATTTTTAGATGTTTGCAATTCTGACTGCTGTTGAAATCCTGTGTAATAAACACAAAATATCAAGTCATCAGATGACTCTATTTGTCTACAAGCTTTGTGAGAAATTCACCTTGTTGTTTTTGTGGGTAACTTGCATAACATAGTTAGGAGTATTACATTTTACTTACTTTTTAAATTTTTTTTTTTTTGAAAGAAAGGAAAAGAGAGGAAAGAAAGTGAGAGTGAAAGAAAGAAAAAAAAGAATGTACGAGAGAAAGAAAGAGGAAGAAAAAGAGGGAGAGAGAACAGGATTCTTGTTCTACTGCCCAGGCTA
>CAUYLG010000628.1:0-52660 GCA_963573385.1 Cacajao melanocephalus
CCCCTCCCTATGTCCATGTGTTCTTGTTCAACTTCCACCTATAAGTGAGAACATGTGGTGTTTGGTTTTCTGTTCTTGTGTTAGTTTGCTGAGAATGATGGTTTCCAGCTTCATCCATGTCCCTGCAAAGGACATGAACTCAACCATTTTTATGGCTGCATAGTGTTCCATGGTGTATATGTGCCACATTTTCTTTAACCAGTCTATCATTAATGGGCATGTGGGTTGGTTCCAAATCTTTGCTTTTGTGAACAGTACCACAATAAACATGTGTGCATATGTCTTTATAGTTGCATGATTTATAATCCTTTGTGTATGTACCTAGTAATAGGATTGCTGGGTCAAATGGTATTTCTATTTCTAGATCCTTGAGAATTGCCACACTGTCTCTCACAATGGTTGAATTAGAGTGAGTTTCTTAATCCTGAGTTCTAATTTGATTGCACTGTGGTCTGAGAAACTGTTTGCTATGATTTCAGTTATTTTGCATTTGCTAAGGGGTGTTTTACTTCCAATTATGTGGTCAATTTTAGGATAAGTGCTGTGTGGCACTGGTAAGAATGTATATTCTGTTGATGTGGGGTAGAGAGTTCCATAGACATCTACTAGGTCTGCTTGATCAAGAGCTGAGCTCAAGTCCTGAATATTCTTGTTAATTTTCTGTCTCGTTGATCTATCTAATATTGACAGTGGGGTGTTACAGTCTCCCACTGTTATTGTGTGGGAGTCTTAAGTCTCTTTGTAGGACTCTAAGAACTTGTTTTATGAATCTGGGTGCTCCTGTATTGGGTGCATATATATTTGGAATAATTAGTTCTTCTTGTTCACTTTTGTTGAATTATTCCCTTTACCATTATGTAATGCCCTTCTTTGTCTTTTTTGATCTTTGTTGGTTTAAAGTCTGTTTTGTCAGAGACTAGGACTGCAACCCCTGCTTTTTGTTTCTTTTTTTTTTTTTTTGCTTTCTGTTTGCTTGGTAAATTTTTCTCCACCCCCTTATTTTGAGACTGTGTGTGTCTCTGCAGGTAATATGGGTCTCCTGAATACAGTACACCAATGGGTCTTGACTTCTTATCCAATTTGCCAGTCTGTGTCTTTTAATTGGGGCATTTAGCCCATTTATATTTAAGATTAGTATTGTTATGTGTGAATTTGATCGGGTCATATTGATGCTATTAGGTTATTTTGCACACTAGTTAATGCAGTTTCTTCATAGTTTCATTTGTCTTTATATTTTGGTGTTTTTTCAGTGGCTGGTACCAGTTTTTCCTTTCCATATTTAGTGCTGTTTTCAGGAGCTCTTGCGGGGCAGGCCTGGTGGTAACAAAATTCCTCAGCATTTGATTGTCTGGAAAGGATTTTATTTCTCATTCACTTATGAAGTTTAGTTTGGCTGGAAATGAAATTCTAGGTTGAAAATTCTTTTCCTTAAGAATGTTGAATATTGCCCTCCAATCTCTTCTGGCTTGTAGAGTTTCTGCTGAGAGGCCTGCTGTTAGTCTGATGGGCTTCCCTTTGTAGTTAACCTGGTCTTTCTCTCTGGCTGCCCTTAACAGTTTTTCCTTCTTTTCTACCTTGGAGAATCTGATGATTATGTGTCTTCAGGCTGATCTTCTCATGAAGTATCTTAGTGGTGGTCTCTGTATTTCCTAAATTTGCATGTTGGCCTGCCTTGCTAGGTTGGGAAAATTCTCCTGGATAATATCCTGAAATGTGTTTTCCAGCTTATTTCCATTCTCCTCATCTCCACTGGTACTCCAATCAATCATAGGTTCGGTCCTTTTATGAAGTCCCATATTTCTTGGAGGCTTTGTTTATTCCTTTTCATTCTTTTTTCTCTATTCTTGTCAGCATGTCTTATTTAAGTAAGGTGGCCTTCAAACTCTGATATCCTTTCTTCTGCTTGGCTGATTGGGCTGTTGAAACTTGTTCATGCTTCACGAAATTCTCATGCTGCGTTTTTCAGCTTCATCAGGTCGTTTGTGTTCCTCTCTAAACTGGTTATTCTCGTTAGCAATTCCTCTAACCTTTTATCAAGGTTCTTAGCTTCTTTGCATTGGGTTAGAACATGCTCCTTTAGCTCATTGTAGTATTATAACCCATCTTCTGAAGCCTACTTCTGTCAATTTGCCCATTTGATCCTCTGTCCATTTCTGTGCTCACCTTCCTTGGCTGGTGGGAGGGAGTTCCCTTTTCCCATTGGCTTTCAGGTGAGCCACCACACCACACTGCTTTTCCCTTTCTCTATGGGTCATGCCTGCCTTCTAGTCAGTTTTGACGACAGAACCTGGATAACTTGGTTGCCAGTGAAGGATTCACATACTTATTATGGTATTTTTTGATGGGAGCCCCAGCTTCTAGCAATCCATCTTGGCCCTGTCCCCATCAGTAGCATTTCCATATGCCCCAGAAAGTATTTTCAAAGGAGTTTATTTTAAAGAAATATTCATAGGATTAGGGATATCTCCTTGCATAACCTCCCAAGGTTTGGAAAACATTCATTTTCACATGTAAACAGTGATATGTTTGTAAAGATAAGTTAGATTAGTTTAAAGTCAAAATGTGTTATGGTGAAATTTACAAAAATATGGGCTTGAATCTCAGTTCAGCCTCTTAGATTAGCAACTTTGATCATACTAAAGTTATGAAACTGAAGAAAATTTTGTTTCTTCATTTAAAAAATGACCACAAATTGCTGTGGTATGAAAATCTGTGTAAATGTATAGCTTGGCATGTTGTAGGGATTTAATAAATGGCACTAGTGTTGTTATTATCTCTCAGTGAAATAAACAGCTGTCACATTCACAGCTCTCTACTTGACATTGTCTACCACAAGCGAAGAAGAAAATTCAATTTAGCTAAGCAATCTTTCCTGAAAACTTTCATCATGTCATGAATTAAACACTCTGATTTGAATGTATGCTCTGCAAAATGTCACATAAAGTCCTGGGGTCTATTTTCTAAGGGGCAAAATCAAAAAGCTAACATTTTTTGTTTACTTGAGTATCAGGTACTATCAAATATATTCTTTTTCCTCTTATTGGTAAAAGAATGTTCTACATATCAGAAATAGGATGGAATTTTATGTTACCACAGCTGTGAATACTACTGTTTATAATTCCATCCTCACTTTTTCATACCTAAATTATGACTAATCTTCCACATACAGGCATAGGTCAATTCTCCAGAAAAATTATGAATTATTGGAGGAAATTTTCAAATGCAAGCATAGAGTAAAATATAATGAGTGGTTCACTGTTATTTGAATTTAAATTATTTGTTTTATGAAACAAAAAAAAGTTATTGAGAGACCTTGAGTATAAAATATTAATAAATAAAATATATTATTTAGAATTTTGAGTGAACTTGTGGATTTCTAGGGCTAAAAATGTTCTATTAAATTGTTAATTTTTCATGCTCTTTCCTAGACTATAACATTCAGGAAAAATTGATGGGGAAATAAGTGATGATTTCTCTTAATATCACTTTAAAACCTGATTAATAATTATTATTATTATTAATTATTTAGCTAAGATGGACTCACTGAAGCTTATTTATGTCCATGTTACTAAAAACCAATATATTTTTGAAGAAAGTACATTTTGATTTAGGTTTGGCCTGCTGAGGATTGCTAAATCAAGATATATAAAAACAAAGAAACAAGCAAAAATCTAAGTTCAGGGTATCAGAAACACAAAATAGTATAAATTAAACTATTCCTGGGTAATTCAAGTCGTTTTTCTTCCAAAGGAGCAACAGATCTCCAAAACATCCAAAATTATCTGGAACTTGTTCTAACAAATAATGCTAGAGAAAAAAGTCTTATTATTGTTAGCCATTTGCTTTACTCAGTAAATGTATAGGTCTACAGCCAGCCAAGTTCTTAATGCAGCATGTGAAATATTAGCATTATATATTGGTTAAAGATTTTCCAAATTTAAAAGTTAGCAACAGATTTAGAAGCCATTCTTTTTATGGAAGAGGAAAACATTGAATATTTTCTTACAGAAAGGCTACAGCTTATTTGTATAAGTTAAAGGACAAGGTTAAAATGTTAGATAAATATTAATTCCAGTTTTCTATATGCAGTGCACAGGTGCAACTTGAACAGCATATTATATGGTATAATCATTAAATTCATTCAACCAGACCTTAGAGAGTTAAAAACATATATTCGGAGGAACAGGACTCCTCGGTCCAAAGAATGAGAATGAAACAGTGCAGAATATTTGTGTATCAAGGTGATTCCAGTTTCCAACTGGGAAAACAGGACCGTTAACACCCACGTCCCTTGACAACTGTCCAATTATGTATATCACACTTGGCCTACTGTTTGCAGTAGAAGTAATCAATAAAGGATGTGGTTGAGTGAACATAGATTTTGGTTGAACCAATGCATGAAAACTTAATCATTTACTCAGAGAGAAGAAATCAAATAGAGCAGAGATGAAACAGCCACTAAGGGGTTTGTTGATTGTGCCACCAAGTTTGTGGGCCATAGATGAAAGTAATAAGGCAAATGGGATCAGTGACAGGAGAAAATGCAAAAAGCTATTCTTAATTTCATGAATTAATAGATATGTTTTGATGTATTTTTTTGGTCATTTTTAGGAAATTTCACATCAAAGCCTGGATGTTCCATTTTAAAGAATATATGAAAATTACTAGGGCGTGTCATTTCTCCCAAGCAAGAAAAAATTAATTTTCAGCTATAACAGAAAGGTAATTTTCACACTTGAAACTTTGTACTGATTGATTTAAAGATCCCCATTGTGGAAAGTTTTCTAGGAAATAATTTAACTTGAGTTTGCAAGAAAATTTACAATTGGTATGGAATAAACCCGGAGATGGGTTAGTTGTAACCAATGTGTCTTAAACATATTTTTGTGATTTTTTTCCTCCGTATTCTTTTAAGTAGTCTGAGTATTTTGGAAAGTTGTGGCATTTCTGCAAATGAGCTACTTCAGTAAATGAGGCAAAAAAAGAAATGCTATAAGGAAAATTGAGGGGTTTTCTCTCTCTGTATCTACTCAAACTATCTGTATAACGATAATATTTACTTGTAATTTTTCAACTCACTTTCTCTTTGTTTTATGGACCATAATTCTAGCTTTTATTGTAGTTTCACAAGGTAATTGTTAGCATTTTAGAATATCAACTCTTTTCTTCACTATTATTCCAAGTAGGGGAAGAATAGCATTATAAATGCTTATTTTCTGCTACACTGCTTAAATTCTTATGCAATTAATATTATTCAGATCAATGGCAAAAATAACAAAACTTGTTCACTTATTAACACCTTCCTCAATAACTCTAACACCAAGTCTGTAACTACTAATAATATCACCAGACAGGCAACTCTGTATTACCAAATCCTCAGTCTTGAGGGATTGTGGTGTGTTTTTCAATTGAGGGCTTAGTATAAATTCTTATAAGCATGTTAGAAGCTTCCAGCCTTAGATCTTATTCACCTTTCATGCACACTCAGCTGATGGCCTTAGACATACACTTATCCTAGACATGGCTATCCTCTTCCATTTCCTTTAAAGATATAAAATATGTTTATAGAGATAGGGCTACCATTAGTGAAACTTGTGCAATTGCACAGGTTAGGAAAAAGAGATTTAGAGGTGATACTAAGCTTCATATGCAACTTGATTTATTTCTCAGCTGCCACCACCATAATTTCCTCTATTTGGGCTGTAGTCTATTTCTTGCATGTTGCTACTAACCTGAGAAGGACAATTTAGGACTCTGAAGGGGCTGGTACGTGTGTGTCTGTGTTTGTGTCTATGCGTGTGGGTGTGTGCACATGTGTATGTGTGCACATACATGTTTACTGAAGGATATCAAGCAACATGTTCTAAAAATGATCACAGAATTTATATCAAAGCATTTACACTATGACTGGACGTGACTTAATAATGCTTTGCAGCTATTCAGGATGTCATTTTCTATCTTACAGAATTTTAGGTTTGGAAACATCTGCCTGTTAGTAGATCACCCTTTGAATTATTTTGCACAGATGTTGAAATAATATGCAGAGGCTTGCATTCCCCTGAGTGCTCCTCTATAACCACCACCAATGCTGCAGATTTACAGATCTGGATTGGAAAGCTGGCTGTGACCTTGGGACAGTTTTTCACTATGGCCTCAGAAGAAGCATCCCCTGCACTGTCTTGTGCACTGTATAACATTATAAAATTAAGAATCCACATCTACCATGAAATCACTGGTAGCTTTATTGTACTTTAGTACATGAGGATTCTTTTTAAAAATTAATCTAAAAAAAAAATAGAGATGGGTTCTCACTATGTAGCCCAGGCTGGTCTCAAACTCCTGGGCTCAAATGATCCTCTCACTTTGGCCTCCCAAAGTGCTAGGATTACAGGTGTGAGCCATTGTGCCTGGCCAGGAATTCTTATAAAGGGAATTAGTTTATTTGGCATAAAAGTAAAATTGGGATAAATCTTCTTGCTCCTTTAAATGTTTGGCCTAAGACACATTGGTAGGTTGCTGAGCATGTTGGAACAGAATGGTCCCTAGTCCTATGCTAAACAAACTCAACTTCATGATATATCAAATACAGTGGTATTCTTTCCCACTTCCAAGCCCCAAATAATACCTAAGTAGGCAAATTAAAACATCAGATTGCCTCTTAGTGCCAAAATTCACCAGCTAATTGATCGACTTTTCACTTAGTTTTGCCTATATCGACCAGGAATTTAAATCCTGGGATGGAGGCTAAAACATTCCAGATAAGACACAAGGCTAACAGGTGAGAATTATTTGAAGATAGCCTCATGTCTCTGGAAGTTTCAAAAATAATTATAAAGACCATCAGTTACCAAAGGGACATTTCAATATTTGTCCTGTAACATAGTAAGTGCTTAGTACTTGTTTATGAAAAATATTTTCCCCTGAAGTTTTACCTCTTTATTGATTAATTTATTTATTTTTGAAATGAGGTCTTGCTATGTTGCCCAGGTTGGACTCAAACCCCTGGGGTCCAGGGATCTTCCCGTCTCAGCCTCCTAAATAACTGGGATTACAAGCACCCACCACTACACCCAGCTTAGCTCTCTAGTTATGCTGGAACACAATGGAAATGTCATTTTGTAAAAATTGTTTTATAAACATGTTAGGGGACATATTATTTGCAACTACAAAGGAAAGCAAAGAATCCAATCCTTTTCTGCTGATTTTTGGGCAGTGATAACAGCAAAGTAATTTCATAATAAAAATGCACAACCAGCAGAGTTGATTTGTTCTAAATAGACATAAATTGAATTCTTGTCAGTCTCTTCTTTGTATTCAACCATCTCCATCTTCTGGGTTGTTATTTGGAAAGCAAATGTTTTAAAAAATCTCTGAGCTGATCTTCCATGGACTAGTTTCCAATCTTTATTTAGAAGAACCACAACACTCACAGGCTGCTTGCCACACCTATAACTAGCCCTGTCTTTCTTGGATAAACACCATCCTCTCCTTTTTTCTTTCCTTCTTCTTCTTCTTCTCCTTTTTTTTTTTTTTTTTTTTTTTTTGATGGAGTTTTGCTCTTGTTTTCCAGGCTAGAGTGCAATGATGCAATCTTGGCTCACTGCAACCTATATCTCCTGGGTTCAAGCAATTCTCCTGCCTCAGCCTCCTGAGCAGCTAGATTTATAGAAGCCCACCACCATGCTCAGCTAATGTTTTTGTTTTTTTTTTTGAGTCGGAGTCTTGCTCTGTCACCAGGCTGGAGAACAGTGGTGTGATCTTGGCTCACTGCAACCTCTGCCTCCCAGGTTCAAGCAATTCTCCTGCCTCAGCCTCTCAAGTAGCTGGGACTACAGGCACACATCACCATGCCCAGCTAATTTTTTTTTTTTTTTTTGTATCTTTAGTAGAGACAGGGTTTCACCATATTGGCCAGAATAGTCTCAGTCTTTTGACCTTATGAGTAGAGATGGGGTTTCACTATGTTGGCCAGGCTGGTCTCGAACTCCTGATTTCAGGTGATCCACCCGTCTCGGCCTCCCAAAGTGCTGGGATTACAGGGGTGAGCCACCACACCTGGCCTCCCCTTCTAAATATGTCTGTGTTCTTCAACCATTTATCCAGTGATGACTGCATTTTATTTATTTTGTAGGATATCTTTGATTTCATTGGTACTGATATTTTAAACTATGATTATTATATTAGTAATGGTACTTATATGATGATTCAAATTTTACCTCACTAGGTACTTTTTAATGTTTCAAATGCCTTTCAAATAACAATTTTACTTTTAAAACACCACCTTGTATGTGTTTACAACTGAAATACAAATGGGAAGAAACTAGAATTAACATAATCTGTATCTATTCCTACAATTACTGCTATCACCATTACTATTATTAAAAAGCTGTATCTTGGATATAAGATAACATAGTAAAAACCAAGGTCTTAACTTTGATAACTTTTCTTATTGTTATTCTTTCTTAAGTCATAATGCTACCATTTAACAATCAAATGGAGTAGACAATGACTACAATACAATGAGGGAAGGGTGAATAATGTATCTTCCATGGAAGAATAGGTATCAGAAGTTGTTTATATATCTAAAATTTTCTGTTTTAAATGAAATATTGAGAATATTGGTTTAACAAGCAATTGTTTATCCAGATGTGCTCAAAGGAGGGATGTCTTAATGGAAAAAGCATGACTGAAGCATAAATGGAAACTTTCCTCAAAGAAGAGATCTGGAAAGGTTATGGTGAGCCTCAGCCACTGAAGCGTACTACATATTTCTGTGCTCTCTGCTTTCTTAACTCGTGAGATGTGACCCGATTTTTTTCTCTTTTATTCAAGGTCATCACTAAACTTACAGAAGACCAAAAAGAAAATAATACTAAGGAGGCATAGACAAAGGAGAGTTTAGATGCGTATTTTAAAATACCACAATGGTTTAAAATAACTTACGATGAAAGGGTCACTTAAGAAGGGCACTGCTTAAAATTTAAGCAGGCAGTAATGGAAAGTGACAGACCTCAAACAATTTAAGCCTTTCACAGTTGAGTGAATTCACAGTGACAGCAAGACGAGGATGCGCTAACTTACCTCTGCAGGACCTTGGCGATGGCTTCATAGGCTCTCGCCAGGCTGAGATCATCATCCAGGTCTGTAGAGATTTTACAGTAAGTGTCAAGGACCTATCAGGAAAGAGAAATACATATTGAACATATAGCACAGCCAGATACACTGATGTTTCATTTCATAACAGAAAAGATTAAAATTAATAGTTGTTTTTAATGTCTCTATAAAATTTTCTGTTGATTAAAAATTCATGTTGGTTTGGCTTATTTTTATCTATAGTATAACTTGTTTTGTGGCAATCTCTCTAAGCCATGACAGTGAGGTCTTACTTTTGTAAAAAATGATTATTTTCTTGGACACTTCCCCAAATCTTTCGATTTATATGACTTAGTGTGAATAAATAATTGAATGGTTTTTACAATATTATTTTAAAATATGGGTCTATTATCTAAGGTAATATAAGGCAGATCATAATATTCTACTATGATAGTTTAAATATCACTTTTCTTTCTATAAATAGCTATTTGAAAAGCATGAATTTAGGTGTGAGGCAATTTCTAAACCTATCATTTTATTAGATGCATAGCTCATAGTTTGTACACGTATACAGTTTACACCAAAAATATTTCTTACAGATGTATTTCATTACCAACAATCTCTTCAATAATCAAAAGATTACAGCTGCCACGGCCAAACATGTGATCTTAATTTAATACTGACATCATCTGTATGGTATAATTTTCCCTTTTCCTTTTTTCCCTCTTTTGATGCCCAGAAGGAGAAAAAATACATAAAACAAAATCCCCATTCTTCCTTTTTCCTTCATTATAACTTGACCCAACCTATTACACACATGAGGACACAGGAAATCTCCAAAGACCTCTATGGAAATCCTTTTTACACATTTTCTGAGAAAGAATTAGCAAAAGTCATTTGACGGCATTTGGAAGACAGAGTCAGTGTGAGGGACAACATAAAAACACCCTGTCTGCTACTGCTTCAATCAGGCAGCCTAGAAGGTTTAAGTCGGAGTGGCAGGGTTAAGTCAGAGTGGCAGGGTTGATATTTTCTTTGCTTTCTTAGTGTTAATATTTGGGAAATAAGTTCAATGAGGCTATTGCGACGTTTCATAAAATTTGAGTTTCATGTGGTTTGCAAATGACTGTTTGACATAATGCTGTTATTAAAGGTATTTATTTTAATTGATACATAATAACACATCCATCTCTTTACAAATTACCATTTGTCAATGTGGTGAGAACGTTAAAAATGTATTCTTTTAGCAATTTTGAAATATACATTATTATTACCTTTGATTTTTGTTTTTAAATCTCCTAATAACCCTTGTGTAAACCTGAGAATATTCTTTCACCCAGTCTTACATAACTAGTAGCACTTAGATTTAATCTGATACGAATTGCCATAAACCTTTCTGAGTTAAAGGGCAGTACCTCTGAATTTTATGAATTTATAAGAGATCTTTTTTAATCCAAATATCAAATATTTAGGAAGAGACTTTCTGGTGTCTTTTTAAGGTCCATATAATTTATATGACACTCTGGGATTTTAAAGACAAGACTGAATACAATTATATTTTGTGCCAAAATAGTTTGCTTTTTCAGCAAATACTTTTTTTGTGTCTCAGGCACTATGTTAGACCATAGGCTCTTAAGTAGATGAGAATATGCCTGTAACCCTCAAGGCATTTACAGTTCGGTGCTCCAGACTTTGGACTGATACAACTATCTGAATTAGCAATGACTGAAGACAGGTGTCTCCAGGGCTTAAGCCATGCTTATACTGCACCACTCTGTCATGACCCTAATCTCCATGGGCTCTGAAGCACATGGCAATAATCAGAGGTGCCCAATTTGATCTGTGAGGTGTGACTCTTCAGCCCATGGATAGAGGGTAGGTTCCCAAGAAATTACAGGTAGATACTTCAGTGTTGATGGCTCCTATCCCACACCACTGTCCCATAATTCCTGGGAGCAGAGGGGCAAAAAACAGCTTTGGCTTTGCACTTGATTCCACAGTAGCTTCCCCATGGAGACAGATGTGGCCTGCTGAAATGAGCACTACCTTAGAATAAGAACACTTGGATTCATGTCCTAGCTCTTCCATACCCAACACATTTGGGCCAGGAAACCTAAGTGTAATTTTCTCATAGTAAAAGAGAAAATCTACCTCTGAGAATTGTTGTGATGCTACCGTGAGATGATATAAAGTGCTATGCAGATATTAGGACAATAATTCTTTGCGAATCTGTTAATTGGCCACCAGTGAACAGCTCCTGGTAGGAGTGTCCCTCCTCAAAGTAAAGACAACTGATCTTATTTGTGGTTTGAGAAAGTTTGGCTATTTCCTTAAACAATTTACATAAAAACAGTAAATATATAGGTAATAGTTCATTATTGACCAAATAGGGAAAATGTTAATCACATGAAATCCATATGAGGGTCTTGCAAAGGAGCTGCTCTAAATAAAAAACACACCCTTTGCTCCTCAGGAACATGAGCTGTAGTGGGAGAAAGGAGTGCATACAGGTGAAATCATAAGGAGATTACTAGACAAAACCCAATTGTGCAGTTCAAACTAAAGAAAGTAGGAAGGTCTTTATTAAAATAAAAAAGCATTAAAATGTGTGGAAAAACAACATGATACTACAAATTCTGTAGAAGATACAGATGTTTTAATTTATAAGAAGAAAATCAACCCTATTAAAAAGTGGGCAAAGGAAGTGAACAGACACTTGGAAAGATGACACACATGTGGCCAAAAAGGATATGGAAAAAAGCTCAATATCAGTGATCATTGGAGAAATGCAAATCAAAGCCACAATGAGATACCATCTCACATCAGTCAGGATGGCTATTATCAAAAAGTCAAAAAATAACATATGCTGGCAAAGGTTGCAAAGAAAAGAGAATGCTTATACACTGTTAGTGGGAGTATAAGTTAGTTCAACCACTGTGGAAAACAGTGTGGCGATTCCTCAAGGGGCTAAAAACGGAACTACCATTCAACCCAGCAATCCCATTACTGGGTATTTACCCAGAGGAATATAAATCATTCTACCATAAAGACACATGCATGCAAATGTTCATTGCAGCGCTATTCACAATAGCCAAGACATGGAATCAACCTAAATGCACATCAGTGCAGATTGGATAAAGAAAATGTGGTACGTATACACCATAGAATACTATGCAGCCTAAAGAAAGAATGAGATCATGACCCTTGCAGCAACATGGATACAGCTCAAGGCCATTATCCTTAGTAAACTAACACAGAAACAGAAAACCAAATACTGCATGTTCTTATTTATAAGTGGGAGCTAAATGATGAGAACTCATGGACACAAAGAGGCGAACAACAGACACTGGGGTCTGGTTGAGGATGGAGGGTGGGAGGAGGAAGAAGATCAAAAAAATAACGATTGGGTACTAGGCTTAGTACCTGGATGACAAAGTAATCTGTAAAATAAACCCCTGTGATGCAAGTCTACCTATATAACAATCCAGCACATGTATTGCTGAACTTAAAATAAAAGTTTTAAAAAAGTACAGATGTTTTATACTGATTTATAGTAGGCAAAATTATCAGCTTAAAGCAGGTAAGGTATAATCTACAAATTAATAAATATTGATACACTTGAATCCTTAGACAAATAGTGGAACCACTTTTACAAAGAATACTTCAAGTATTATAAGAAAATATAGTGTGGCAATCTGAGGGGTGCATTGCTGTTGATTGACAGTCCCTGTGGCAGATGACATGTTGGAAATGGAGCCAGGATCTGGATAGTTAAAATCTAGCATCACAAATCAGAGATAGGCAAGAATAAAGAATCCCAGATACAAACATTTTGATGAATTGAAAATATATATAATATATAAACTATAAATGAATTTATCTATCTTAAAGTTCACGTGAGTGAACTTAGTCTTTGTCAAAGGCAGAAAAGAACACTAATTTAGTGTGCTACTATGTAAGTTTCAGTGGACCCCAAACTACATGATAACAAGGTTACCAAAGTTGGCAAAGTCAGTTCACATACCTAATAAGAATAGAGTGCTACATGGCCATTCTATCCAATTGCTCCAATAATTTCAGTGAGTAATGAAGATGAAACTTTGAAAACAATTTCGTTAGACTTCGAAGACAACAGACTATCTTTTTACCAAAATGAAATGGATATACTTGGTAAAAACATTTTCAGGCCAGGCGTGGTGGCTCACTCCTGTAATCCTAGCACTTTGAGAGGCCGAGGCGGGCGATCACCTGAGGTCAGGAGTTTGAAACTAGCCTAACCGACACGGAGAAACCCTGTCTCTACTAAAACTACAAAATTTGCTAGGTATGGTGGCGGATGCCTGTAATCCCAGCTACTCTACTCAGTAGGCTGAGGCAGGAGAATCGCTTGAACCCAGGAGGCGGAGGTTGCAGTGAGCAGAGATCGCACCATTGCACTCCAGATGGGTCAACAAGAGCAAAACTCCATTTCAAAAGAAAAAAAAATTTTTTTTTCAAATGAAATCCAATGTTCTTAAAATAAAATAATTGCTACTGGTCACCTAAAAACAAAACTAGTAGAATACTCACCAGAAAAAAATGAGTGTACAAAAGAACAATGCTGGAGACATCCTACAAATTATTTGAAGAAGTGTTTGTTGTAAAATTAAATTTAAGGATTATTAATTTATTTTACTGTAATAGCCTAAGGGAATATTGGATTTAAGTCAAAGATTGTCAACTGTCAAAAAAATATGATTAGAATATCTATCTTAGAGAAAGTAGAAAAATATCCTTGTCCTCTCAGAAGATAGGAATTTAAAACTTACAAGAATAAATTTGGTGCCTGAGTTTTGGCACCTTTAAGGAGACACACAGGAAGACATTATTAGGTCTGATTATTTCAAGCACCCAGTTGTCTTTTTTCCTTTCTATGCTTAGGACTACCAGTTAGGAGGGTATCTTGGACAGATGCAAATGAACTATAGTTGACTCTTGAACAAGTTCGCATGAGTCTACTTAAATGCAATTTTTTTTCCCAAATATAGATAGAAAATACAGTATTTGAGGTATTGGGGACCTGCCTGCAGGGACAACTGTATTTGGTATTCATCCACCTTCTTGACTTCCTCTGTTTTCCTATTTCTCACCCCACTACAATTTCTCTCTTATATACCTTTATTTTAGATAACATTAAAACAAAATCCTACCAATCTTGACCCTTATGTTCACTTTAACAACTGAAACTTTAAACCACTATGAGAACTGTCACTTCAGACCTACCTTTTCCAAATTAGATGGAACTGTCCCCTGACTCCTCTGCCCAGACAGCCTTTATAAGAAAACACTGTTCCAGTTAATTTGTTTTAAAAAAGTTTAAAGACAGTTGTAGAGTTGCATAGAGTTGCAGGAAATAATAGAGTAATTCCATATACCCTTTGCTCAGTTTTTCCCAGTGATGGCTTTTTTCATAATTACAGTACAATATCACAATCAGGGAATTGACATTGATATAAACCCACTGGCCTTATAAGTACTGTGTGCTAACCAAATAAGTGCTGGTAGTTGATAGTGCAGTAGATAAATTATAAATAATAATTATATATTTCAAAATAGCTAGGAAATTGTACTTAATAATAACTTATTGTATACTGAAAAATAGCTAAAATATTTGTAATGTTCCCAACACAAAGAAAAGATATTGAGGTGATGTGTATCTCAATTACCTTGATTTGAGCATTATACATTTTATACAGGTATCAAAATATCACAGGTAACCCCCAAATATGTATAGCTATTATATATCAATAAAGAAATTTTAAATTTCACTGGCCTTATTCAGATTTCACCAGTTTTACATGCACTCATGTGTGTGTGTGTGTGTAAATTTTATGCTGTTTTATCACATGAATATATTCATGTAGCCACCACTGCAATCAAGATACAGAAAACTTCCATCATACAAGGAGGCCTCTGATACTCTTTCCTAGTTCATTTTTTTGTTTGCTCCTTAAAAAAGAAAGAGAATGATAAAGGAAAATCTTTTTTTCTCTCTCTGTTTTCCTTGGGTGAGAGTTCTTCCTTGGGAAAAATTCTGCAATAATTTGGCATCACTTCTCTCCCTCTTTGGTGCACTGCCTTTAACTTGAGCACTTGTATTTCTCTGGCAATTTCCTCAGCTAAGTGATACAAAAAAAGGAGTTGACTAAACTAATTCATACTTATACTTATGTGTGAATGACTCAAACATCACTAACTCTGCAAGAAGAACTTGCAGGGTTTTTTGTTTTTTTTTTTTAGACAGAGTCTCACTCTGTCGCCCAAGCTGGAGTGCAGTGGTATGATCTTGGCTCATTGCAACCTCTGTCTCCCTGGTTCAAGCAATTCCTTTGCCTCAGCCTCCCAGGTAGCTGGGACTACAGGTGGGCACCACCATGCCCAGCTAATTTTTGTATGTTTAGTAGAGACGGGGTTTCACCATATTGGCCAGGCTGGTCTCAAGCTCCTGACCTCGTGATCCACCTGCCTCGGCTTCCCGAAGTGCAGGGATTACAGACAGGCGTGAGCCACTGTGCCCGGCCGGGACTTGCAATTTTTAAAAGAAAATGTTTGCTAGCCCCACATCATTTCTTCTAAGCTGCTTTTTATGCAGTTTAATAAAGTACACTAAGATAATTCAAACAGTGTGTGGCAGAAACATTTGGGAGCAAAGGTTATAAAATAAAAAGTCAGCTTCCTTGTCTTGAACTCTAACCTTTGATATGATCTCTTAATCTTATAAGCTGGTACCGGATTTTATCTTTTTCCTTTTTTAAATTTTTGGTCTACTGTACTTTTGTGTTTTCTAGAAGCTCCACAACTTTTTTCCACAATGTTCCTTCTCACAGTACTGTGGAAGAGATGGAAAAAAGGAAGCAGGAAATGTGCAGCAGCAGATGTGATACCTGTAAAGGGAACTGTAAGCTATTTTCATTCCACCTTGTTATCACTTTATTCATAATGCCCAGCCTTCGGAACCAATGTATTATGCAAAGAACTCTTCCAGTATATTCCATTAGATTAGGCTGCTTGATATAAAATTATATTCCTGCTCTTAAAGACCTTTCTGTGTAAGGGAATAAGACTTATAGACATTGAAATTATATAGCACTGTAAGTCTATATAAAGGGCTAAAAATTTAGTCCAAAGACATTAATCCATTACACAAATACTGAGTGTCTTTTACGAGCAAATCCTTGTTCTAGGTGCTAGGGATATAGCAGCCAATAATACAAAATCCCTGGACCATTGCAGCCTACATTGTATTTGAGCAACGGTGAGACAATTTGTAATAAAATAAATAAATAAATGAATTTCAGATATTGGTGAGAACTATGAATGAATACAACCAGGAAAGGCTTCATGTAAGAACTTTATAAGAACTCTATCTCCATATAAAAGAACTCTATCTGCATTTTAAAGGAATAATAGAAATTGGGTGAGTAGTGAGGGGGAAGCTGGAACAAACGTCTGGAGGTGAGAATAAATGATACAATGAGAAAGAAGAGACAGCGTTACTAGGATACATAGATGCAGCAATGTCCAATAGAACATGTGCTTTTTTTTTTTATCTTTCTCTACTAAGCCTTTAAATTTCCTTGGCGTTCCACTATAGACCCTCTTCTCCTCTCAATTTTGTTTTCTTTCTCTATCTCATCTCCACTAAGAAATTCAAGTCATATCTAGATCTGTCTATCTATCTATATCTATATTTAATATTTTCATTTTTTATTATTATTTTTTAAATTTATTTATTATACTTTAAGTTCTGGGGTACTTGTGCAGATCATGCAGATTTGTTACACAGGTATACATGTGCCATGTTAGTGGTTTGCTGCATCCATCGCCCCGTCATCTACATTAGGTATTTCTCCTAATGCTACTACTCCCCAATCCCCCCCAGCATCTGAAATTCCTCCCTTAGCCCCCCACACCCCAGGTCCCAGTGTGTGATCTTCCCCTCCCGGTGTCCGTGTGTTCTCATTGTTCAACACCCACTTATGAGTGAGAACATGTGGTGTTTGGTTTTCTGTTCTTGTGTTAGTTTGCTGAGAACGATGGTTTCCAGCTTCATCCATGTCCCTGTAAAGGACATGAACGCATCCTTTTTTATGGCTGCATAGTATTCCATGGTGTATATATGCCATATTTTCTTTATCCAGTCTATCACTGATGGGCATATGGGTTGGTTCCAATCTTTGCTATTGTGAACAGTGCCGCAATAAACATATGTGTGCATGTGTCTTTATAACAGAATGATTTATAATCCTTTGGGTAATGGGATTGCGGGGTCAAATGGAATTTTTGTTTCTAGATCCTTGAGGAATCGCCACACCATCTTTCACAATGGTTGAACTAATTTACACTCCCACTAACAGTGTAAAAACATTCCTATTTCTCCACATCCTCTCCAGCATCTGTTGTCTCCTGATATTTTAATGATCGCCATTCTAACTGGCATGAGATGGTATCTCCGTGTGGTTTTGATTTGCATTTCTCTAATGATCAGTGATGATGAGCTTTTTTTCATATGTTTGTTGACTGCATAAATGTCTTCTTTTGAAAAGTGTCTGTTCATATCCTTTGTCCACTTTTCAATGGGGTTTTTTTTTTCTTGTAAATTTGTTTAAGTTCTCTGTAGATTCTGGATATTAGCCCTTTGTCAGATGGGTAAATTGCAAACATTTTTTTCCCATTCTGTTGGTTGCTGGTTCACTCGATTGATAGTTACTTTTGCTGTGCAGAAGCTCTTAAGTTTAATTAGATCCCATTTGTCTATTTTGGCTTTTGTTGCCATTGCTTTTGGTGTTTTAGTCCTTGCCCATGCCTATGCGCTGAATGGTATTGCCTAGGTTTTCTTCTAGAGTTTTTTGGTGTTAGGTCTCATGTTTAAATCTTTAATCCATCTAGAGTTAATTTTTGTATAAGGTATAAGGAAAGGATCCAGTTTCAGCTTTCTGCATATGGCTAGCCAGTTTTCCCAACTCTATTAAATAGGGAATCTTTTCCCCATTACTTGTTTTTGTCAGGTTTGTCAAAGATCAGATGGTTAGAGTTGTGTTGCACTCTTTCTGAAGCCTCTGTTCTGTTCCACTGTTCTATAGCTCTGTTTTGGTACCAGTACCATGCTGTTTTGATTATAGTAGCCTTGTAGTATAGTTTGAAGTCAGGTAGCGTGATGCCTCTAGCTTTGTTCTTTTTGCTTAGGATAGTCTTGGCTATGCGGGCTCTTTTTTGGTTCCATATGAAGTTTAAGGTAGTTTTTTCCAATTCTGTGAAGAAAGTCATTGGTAGCTTGATGGGGTAGCATGAATCTATAAATTACTTTGGAAAGTATGGCCATTTTCATGATATTCATTCTTCCTAACCATGAGCATGGAATGTTTTTCCATCTGTTTCTGTCCTCTCTTATTTTCTTGAGGAGTGGTTTGTAGTTCTCCTTGAAGAGATCCTTTACACTCCTTGTTAGTGGTATTCCTAGAGATTTTATTCTCTTTGTAGCAATTGTGAATGGGAGTTTACTCATAATTTGGCTCTCTGTTTGTCTATTAATGGTGTACAGGAATGCTTGCAATTTTTGTGCATTGATTTTGTATTCTGAGACTTTGCTGAATTTGCTTATCGCTTAAGAAGATTTGGGCTGATATGGTGGGGTCTTCTAAATATACAATCATGTTGTCTGACAACAGAGACAATTTGACTTCCTCATTTCCTAATTGAATGCCCTTTATTTCTTTCTCTTGCCTGTTTGCCCTGGCCAGAACTTCCAATACTATGTTGAATAGGAGTGGTCAGAGAGGGCATCCTTATCTTGTGCCAGTTTTCAAAGGGAATGCTTCCAGTTTTTGCGCATTCAGTATAATATTGGCTGTGAGTTTGTCATAAATAGCTCTTATTATTTTGAGATACGATTCATCGATACCTAGTTTATTCAGAGGCTTTAGCATAAAGGGCTGTTGAATTTTGTCAAAGGCCTTTTCTGCGTCTATTGAAATAATCATGTGGTTTTGGTCCTTGGTTCTGTTTATGTGATGGATTACATTTATAGATTTGCATATGTTGAACTAGCTTTGCATCCCTCAGATGAAGCCAACTTGATTGTGATGGATAAGCTTTTTGATGTGCTGTTGGATTTGGTTTGCTAGTATTTTATTGAAGATTTTTGCATCAATGTTTGTCATGGATATGGGCCTGAAATTTCCTTTTTTAGTTGCATCTCTGCCAGGTTTTAGTATCAGGATGATGTCGGTCTCATAAAATAAGTTAGGGAGGATTCCCTCTTTTTGTATCGTTTGGAACAGTTTCAGAAGGAATGGTACCAGCTCCTCTTTGTACCTCTGGCAGAATTCGGCTGTGAACCCATCTTGTCCTGGACTTTTGCTTTAAAATGCATTCACAGAATGTTTGTCTAGTAATGTGAACTAAGTTATCAGAGTTTCAACTGATGTATTAAGGAACAGATGTTCAAATGGCAATTTATCTTTCTGATTTCAAATAAAGAATTTAATTGCTGTTGAGAAGGTAAGGTAGGTCATTCATTTTTATCCCTTTATTCTACATGCACATAACAGTAGTCTTTTGCAGGACTTTAACAAAATTCATAGTTTTTGTCTTTCTAGTTTCTGAATACCTCAACATGCTTGGTTAAATTTGCCTCATTCAAGATGGTGCAGTGGCTGTTTCGTTTTCTGTTATTCCAAGTTTTCAAGATTTTATTCAGCGTTGTTCCTGTGCCTAGGGAAGGGAGAGGAAGTCCTTTTCTTTCTCCCTCTGGCATAGCACTGTGCACGCACAGCTCAAACTACTATGACCAGATCACACAGGTCAGTGACATGAAATTTAAATGACCTTTTGTGCTCTGGCTGGTGACCTTAACTACCATTGTTTCTATGGGAGGGAACAAACAAACAAAAAACACCACAGACACCATCATATGAAACAGGTTCTAGAATGTAGCCTATCTGAGATGGGGGTTTTGCAAGTTTGCTAAAATTTCAATGAACACAAATCCTTTTTACTTTTAATTCTTTTTTTGTTTCTTTTTTTTTTCTCTTCTGTATCTACTCCTTTCTCCTCTTGCCACCCTCCCCACTGCTCTTTCTTCCTGAGTTAATTCAATATTTGAAGCAGTAAGGACTCCTACTCTGAAGGCATAGACCAGGCTTTTGAGGAGCCTTGTGAGATAATGAAATCTCCCTCTGGGTATTCAAGTTTTCTCCAAACGTCACAGGCTTTTAAGTCTGGCCGGTGTGTACTACTGAGCTGACTTACAGGTGCCAGGTGACTTCATCTCTCTGGGCCTGTTTCCTCAGGTGCAAAATGGAAATGAATAAAGCCTACCTTGAAGGGGTGTCACAAGGTTCCAATAAGATGAGGTTTGTAAAAATACTGACTATGGATTTGAACAAAACAACTGCTTAGTTTGCTTATCTAACCTAGTTGTTCTCAAACGGGGGTGATTTTGCCCCTGCCAGATGGCATTTGGCAACGTCTAGAGATGTTTTAGGCTGCTATAATTATTGGGGGGTGCTACTGGCATCTAGTGAGTCAAGGCCAAGGATGCTGCTAAACACCCTACAATGCACACCATAGCCTTCCCCATAACACAGAATTATCCAGCTCAAAACGTGAATAGTGCCACTGTTGAGAAACCCTTAGCTGGCCGTCACTTGAACAATTTTCACGATAGGAAGTTATTCCCTTGTGAGGCTAGCTGCTCAATTACTGGAGAGTCACCTGAGAAAAACAATGGTTCAGCTCAGGCAACATCTGTAACTCTCACCTGCTAGCCAAGGTTGTGCTTTGTGAGACATCAAGATAAGCCCCTTCCTCTTCTTGTGACAGTCCTTCCAATATTGAAAGGTGGCTGTTTTCCTTCCCCAAACCCTACAGACTTACAGAGAGTCATGCTGGACACTGAAATAAATGAGAATGAAACTCCTACAGGTTAGCCATATTTTGACACTTTGTTTCCAGCTTTGTCTACAAGTCTAAGGGAACTAGAAGAGTTTAGATAAACCTACCTAGACATAAAATTGTCTATAAAACCATAAAGAGCATCAAACAGATTTCTCTGTTAACAAGAAGTTATGAGTCCACTGCCCAGCGTACATTTTTTTTACCCACTTCTTCCTCACCCACCATAAAAAGTCTGCATAGCTAATATTATACATCCTCTATACAAAACTCAAATTGTGTCATTTTATAACAAAAGTTTAGCACTGTTTTCCATCCAATGCCTTACTTTGAGGAAAAAAGGGCAAAGATACAGATTCATACTTAAGCAATAAGAAATACAGAAATAAAAAAATCAAGTTCGCCATCTTGAGCTTGAAATCATTGTCAAATCTTATTGGAAATACATTTATTCTGATTTCTGGCAATCTAACCCCCTTTAGCCATTTCACAGTTGGTGAGCAGAGAGGATGTTTCTGCCTCATTTACAGTGTCTGAACATGATTCAGACAATCAACTGAAACATTAGTCAAAGAAATCAGTGGCTAATGATTTCTGACAAGCACTGCAGTAACAGGCTGAGGACCAGACTGGGCAGCCACAGCATTCAGGGGTGTTTTAGAGGCGCCAGCAAATAGGCACTGGTGGAAATTAATACACAGGAAGGCAAACAACAGTGGCCCCATGTCACTTAAAGGCTCTCACGCACTTTATGAAAAGACATAGTATCTGACATGCAATTAAAACACTAATTCTTTTCTACAAATATGCTATCTTGAATGGACCCTGAGGACAATCAGGGGTGTAGCTTTGCAAACTATAATACACAAAAGTGGTTAAATATTTTTCCTTCTGCTGAAACTACATTCTTAAATTGGGAATTACCTGGCCTTACAATTATTAATACTGATCATTTCAGTATTTACTCCTCCTCCCTGAAATCCATTACTCATCTTTCAGAGTATCTCCCATACATTGACTGCTTACATTGCCCAACACCTAAAGTGGAGGCTCTATGGTCAAGGGCAGGAAGGGCTGAGTATCACAAGACACGAGCACTAGTTTCTCTTCTGCCAGGAGCTCATTGAGTGACTCTGGGCAGGTCACTTGGCTACCTCGTGCTTCAGTTTACAAGTCTACTAGATGATGGAGATGAATCAAATGGTCTCAAATTCTCCCTTCCAAAAGTATGATTGGGATTTTGGAACTCTAAATTGATATCTTTAATAATCAAACATATGCCATAATTGTATTCAATAATTTATCTTTTGCTTCAAAATTCCTGATCAATTTACTTTTTTCTTTAACTTTCTTTTTAAAAAGCAAAGGGATGAATCATTGTATTCAATTGAAATTTTATTTTCATACTTTCTCCTCATTTGATAAGTCCTGCAGAGTTTTAAGGAATGGCTTCTTAAAAATGTCCCTATATTAGAAAAAATGACAGAAAGAAAAGCTGAATTAACAGTGCTATTTGGTGAATATTAAATATCAGTTAACTGTAATGATCAGTGCTATACAAAAATAGCAAATTTTTGTTTTACAGTCAAAAGTTTTTAAGAATTTGATGAAAATCAAGATTAGCCTTCAATATAATAGCTTGATTTAGAATTGCCAATTATCTCTTACATGCTGAGTTTACATTGTATTTTCAAAAGCTATAAAAACATAAATATATCAGAAAATTTCCAAGAATCTTCTTTCGCCTAAAACTCTCTCTTTAAACATCCAACATCCAGATGGCTCTGAAACCTCAAAATAATGAGACAAAATTTCATACACAGTTAGAAATAAAACTTCTTCAATAGAAAATCGAAACATATGGCTCAAAACTGCCATTTCCTAAATTGGTCATTATAGTTTTGTGTTACCTTAACAAGATACATATTGATGAAGACTTTTTATTCTCTCAATTGTTATTTACTGTACTATAAAAAGTATAGAATATTTATCCTGTACAGGCCAATCATAGTGTGAGTTATAGTTATAGCTCCTTGAAACAAAAAATTCCTAGCCCTTAACCTTCCTTTTTTTGTTTATTTTAATTTTTTATTTTAGAGATGGGGTTTTGCTATGTTGCCTGGGCTGTTCTTGAACTCCTGGGCTCATGCGATCCACCTGCCTCTGCCTCTCAAAGTGCTGGGATTACAGGCATGAGCCACTGTGCCCAGCCCCTAGCCCTTAACCTTTTGCTAAAGAAATCCATTGGAGATCTGGGTTATATTTTCCTAGGAAGCCTTGAGCAACAAGTAGTCAATTCATTGGCAGTCTGGCCATCTCTGAGACAGCGTGATGTAACAATTCTGTTCAATGTAAGATTAAAGTAATTAGTTTAGTGCCATCATGTCCTCTTAGAGAGTGCAGAGCAGTTGAGTGGTTAGTAAAGGCAGAGGTGGGAAGGCGCTCAGACATAAAGGAACAGCAAGAGACCAACTGACTCACTTCAGCAGAGTGAATCCATGGACTGCTGCTGCTGAGGAAGGGGAAGTAAGAAAACTCAGCCCCTTGTCTTCCGGGGATCTTCCAGTTCCCAACAATCTTTCATTCTGTTTGAGGCCCAGCTGTTTGCTTCTCCTGGGGATTTGTAGCATTAGAATTTCTCCCCTTGCCACAGCAGTCTTCACAATCAACTCTCGTACTTGAGATAATCTCAATGAATCTCTTTCTTGAACCTCAAGGATAAAACTGAGACGTACTGAGAGATAAAACAGCTACCTAGAGCTAAGGACATAAATAGATCACTTCAAGACATTTTTCTTCCATGTTTATCAGTCAGACACAACATAGGTTAGTTCTTCCAGCCTGTGTCGACGGGCAAGAGAAACAGGCCAGTAGACACAGGTTACAGAAAATGATTAGTGACGTCCTTGTCAGAAAAGACATGAGAGAAAGTTGCTTGTGTATTTTTTTTACTAAAAATTTCTCACACTTCGCTTGGTTATGTTTCTATGAGGATTCAAAGTGAGTGGGACAAATAATTTCATTCTACTTACGATAACATTACCAATAATATCAGTTCTCAGTTATTTATGGAAACTAAAGATGATGGTGGCCAACTGAATCAAATGAAGTGCCAGTCAAATCTAATTTGACCAAACAGGTATTATCACTTGCTTTGCCAATACAGAAATGTCAATATTTACGACTACATTTACAATGTGCAGGACGCTAGGACTCTCACTCCCGCCATACAGACCTCTCACTAAGGAATGAGCCCAGCTTTGTCTGCCTCCAAGTGCTTGTTAACCGCAGGCCCCGCTGCCTTATTGTTCTTTCTCATTTTACTCCTACTCTTGTACTTGTATAAACACACACACACACACACCACTTCTTTGTGCTATTCTAGCACTTACCATATTGTCAAACATATCAACTTATTATTTGTCTCCCTCTAGTTAGACTGTAAGTGCCCTGAGGACAGGATTCATATCTGTTTTGCTCCACTGTGCCCCTAGCTCCTAGTCTTATGTTAACACTGAATATTGCTGAATGACTATTGTAGACCCCTTGCAAGGTACTAGTAGTACCTGCAGAAACATTAACATGGCTATAACGAACCGTTGTATGTATTGACTTTTGCACTCTACCACACTCAATAAAAGAAGAAAAAATGACACTATGGTAAATGAAAAGTATATGAAAAATTTCAGTTAACAGCCAGTCCTGGAGAGATGAAGTATCAGCAAACGATCTTCATAGAAGACTTACATGAAACTTGAAATTGACACAAGAACCCCATATCTAAAGTGTTTGGTTTGTTTGATCACATTCTCAAACAAATAAAAGTTTCCCCCATTACGAGCCCGGGGGTCATTATGCTGTGTGCAGACAGGTGGGTCAGAGACCGAACCATGTTACAATAGCCCTGGTATTTCGAATAATTCTTTTTATCTGTGGAGAAAATATAAAACTTTTTTTCTTCCATTTACTCTAGAATAATAAGAGACAAATACAGTTTCTATCCTTATAAGTACCAAAATGAGGCAGAGACCCAAGCTGTGAAAAGTCACTAGTATGGTGACAAGTCCCTCAACTTCTCCCCAGTGGCCACTAAACCTTCTTCCTTTTGGCCACCTTGAACAAAATGGTTTCTGGCTCTGCAGAAAAGAATCAGAGAATGTTTTACATTTGTGAATGACTATCTAGAAGGTTTTAATAAATACTAATCCTGCAAAAATTTCTCTATTTCTGCGTGAACTGATTACCATGAGGAAATTTGACTCTCCCCTGGCAGCAAAGCCATCATCCATTCATTATCCCTCTTACTAGATTTCTTTCTCATTTAAGGAAGGATTCCATAGAATTTCATTTTGGTTTCTCTTTCTCAGAAATCCATGAAAGCCTTGAAAAACATGTTGAGCATATTCTGCCTGGACAATTTGATATCCTTTCCACCTCAGGCCATTATTCTGGTAAACTTGGTAAACCCTAATTTAGATCCACGATGTAATGCTTCCATATCAGGCTGTGTGAACATGTTCCTCTAAAATAAAACATGGTAGGAAAGTCTTCCACTGAATGCTTTCACACAGAAGAAGCTTTGTCTATTACCCTTTCACAGTGACAGAAGAGACAAGGAAACAATTTATGAGTCATTTCCATTCTGACAGAAGCGACAATGACTGGAAATGCAATGCCTGCCAAGAGCTTTTATCAAGTAGGTTATAACAACTAGTAATAAGTGTAAATAATAAATGGCTGGGATCTTAGGGGAAGCAGTGGCAATAGGAAATGATTTTTGGTACTTCTGATGGGGATCTGCTACTCTTGGAATTCCCTGGCTTCCCAGTAGAGTTTTGGCCTGACAATAAACAACAGTTTAGTACTTTATCTAATCCCAGCCAGGAGGTGAGTTCAACAGCAAGCTTCTGCAGATGTTCACATTCAATAATCTATCCATAATTGATGAAACAGGGAGGTCAGATGTAATGGCTGCTACTATTCCAGCAACAAATAAATGGTTATCGACAAAACAAGCCAGTGTGGCACAGAGCGCGGAGCAGTGACAGGCAGGAGCCGGCACGGAGGCAGAGGCAGGGAGGACCGTGCGGCTCTTCATCTTGAGAATTCCTCAGCGAGCCATGTGCGGAAGGGCCACACTGACACAGGAGCAGATGGAGGTGACTTGTAAGGGAGAAGGGAGGCCGCTGAAGTACAAAAAAATATGAAGACATGCCGAGGTGGAGAAAATGCTGAGTGAGCCACGGACAAGGCTGGGGACCAGGGTAAGTACAAATGCACTGGAAGTTCAGAAGTGCCTTTGAATGCTTGCACTGTGATCCAGATGTCTGAGTTGCTTTTATCACACAGCGTGTTTTCACTCACATACTTGCTGTCAAACTGTGCAGCCTGGATAACTCACTCTAACACCGAAGTGGATGCATGGGATGCTTTGGTGCCCAATTCCTCCCACTGAGGGGACTTCACTGGTATTGCATTTAACAGTGTGGACTGTGGATATCTTTCCTCCCCCATGCATATTTTAAAAAATCTATGAAAATCGCTTGTACAACTTTAAGAATATTTTCAGATAAGCCAAAGATACAAAATTTCAAAGCTAGAAAATTTCTCAACACTGGAACTAACCCTGAAATAGATGCTGCTTAGAATCAAATTTACTGGAAAGGAATGTGAGTGGAAGGCAAAGTTTTCTTTAATAACAGAAAACAAACATTGTACTTTCTTCACCTCAACCTATGCAAAGAGTATAATAAAGCATTAATCGAGTATACTTTCATTAACTGAATAAAATTCAAGATATACGTCTATAAATATGCAGCTGAAATCCTGTACTTCCATTCCAATGCTAAGAAATAATGTTTTTACACAATTTACTGTGTAATATTATAAGATGAAGAATGGTAGGATAAAATGGTAGTTATTATTGCTATAGGTAGTCATAAAGAGGCTTGGGACAGAGAAGTTTTAAATATTAATATTCGTAAAATCACTTAAATCAATTTAACACTCTTTAGTGGTTTATTTAGATGTGTGATTTATTTTATTCTTTGCAACCGATGCCTTTGATCAGCTCTGAAATAACATACGAGCTGAAGATAAAACGGCAAAACAAACTGCTGCTAGCATTCTTACAGTAAGCTTTAGGTTTTATAGCAGGAACTAGAAAATTACTGCTATATGTGGTGCTTTTGAATTACTTATCGATACGTAGACATGGGGAATTACAGAGCCCGGAAGGAACAGTAGAGAGCATTGCCTGTCTTGCTTTCTTAGCCCTCTCCTCCCAGCTAGTTCCACCCATTTGGGAGGAACTTAGACCTGTCCCAGTCCCCAGAACTGCTCCTGTTCCTGGTCTGGCAGAGTGGAAATGTGGCATCACATCAGTTTGCCATGGATCATATCATGTTTTTAACCTTTGTTAAAGTGACTGGGCTTTTGTCCTGTCCCTTGAGACCAAGCACGCATCCCACGGTGCATCCCAGCCTGGGGAGCTACATCCCAGTCTTGTTCTTGCTTGCATCTCTTTCTTTGTGTCTAGCCCAGTCCCTACTCATGGAGAGTCTGGGGACCTACCCTGCTGCCCTCAGTATGCCTGAGTCAGCAGTCCCACTCTTGAGCCCCAGTCCCTGTGGCTTGGTGCTTGTCACTTGCCAATGGCAGTCACTACCATTTATAAAGCAAAACTATTTGTGTGGGGTATTTTATACTCATGGTGCATTCAATCTTCATAGAACCTTGAAATATATATTAATATTCCCATTGTATATCTGAGAGAAGCTGAGTGCCTTGCTGGAGTACACAGTGAACTGGTGAAGGAGAAATGATTTTGACTGGGTTTATTGAACTTCAAAACCCATGATCTTCAGCACTGTGATATGCCTGCAGCTGGATCACTCTGAGTATGATTGTGCTGACCTTGAGCTTCACCTATAGCTCACTGCCTTCTGCTCCAGTTGCCAGAAGCTATCCTCCACTCACGTACAGGGACACTGATTGCAGTCCAGTGTCTGATGTTCTAGATGTCAACCTCATGCTTGCCTGGTCACAGCTTTGCCTATTAGCAGCTGCTTTTTTTTCATTGTGCAGCTTAATGATTAGAGGTAATAATGGCCAATACTAACTTAGTATTTTTCGGTCATTCCTTGGCCTAAAATGAGCCCTTTTTCACTTAGAGAAAAAAAAAGTGTGCTTGAAAATGACCCCCAAGGTCAGCTATGGTCCTTCCCCTTATCTCTACTCATCTCCCCTGTTGCTTTTCTCCAACCTCACTGGTTCCAAACCCCCAGGCACATTGTCACCTTAAGGTTTTTGCCCTGGCCATTACCACTGCCTGGGTGTGCTTTCCTCAAGTATCTGCATGGCCCACTCTCTCACAGGCTTTCAGTCTTTCCTCAAAAGTCAGACCCTCAATGCAGCCTTCTCTGATCACCCATTTACAATTCCCTCCACCCCACCCCTTGCCTTGGAACTCCTGACTCATTATTTTGTTGTACATTTTTCCATAATGTCTCTCATTGTCTAACATACTGTATAATTCACTTGTCTTTTATGTTTTATCTTCATTGTTAGTTTTCCCCAGTGGGATGGAAGCTCCACAAGGACAAAGATGTCTGTCTGTGTTGTTATTGATGTGCTTAAAGTGCCTAAAACAAGGCTTGGCAATAGGTGCTCCAAAACTAGGTTCTTAAGACTACACATGTGAGCTAATTTAATATTCTTAACACTCCGTGAGTTGGCATTATTATTATTCTTGTCTCTTTAAAGGTGAGGAGACAAAAGCACATAGAGATGAAGCCACTGGGCAAGGTCATACAACTGGTAAGTGGTCAAGAAAGGATTGACACTGGAGCCATCTGACTTCAGAGACAGCACGCTTATCCAGCCCTCTCTTCCACCCCATGGACAAGATGCTGCCTGACAATGCCACCATGTGGGCTGGGCTCCAGCTTCTGGATCTTTTTGGTACAATCTGTCTTACTGTGGGTCGACCAAGATTACAACAATGGTGTCTTGCAACAATGTCCGTAATGGAACTGAACAAAATTTAACGATTTATCCAAGGCCAAGAGCTTGGTGACAAAAATCACAGCCAGAATCCAGGATGTCTGATTCCCAATTTGGTGGTCTTTCTGGTATTTTCAAAATCTATTGTGAAGATCATAATGATTGCCTGGCTAGTACTTTCCCATTCCCATGTAGCATATTACAAAAAACAATTAAGAAGTAATTTTGGCTTTGAAACCATGTGACAAATATTAATGTTTATTTACACAATATTTTCGATAGAAAACGTTTGTTTTTTAATATCTATGATATTATAAAAATACAAAATGTAGATAATAAACAATCGTTCTGCTGTAAGCTAATATAAGCTCATAGGGAAAATGAATATGTTTAATTAAATTTAGGAAAAATGTATAGTTAAAGTATCTGGATTACAATGATAAGGACCAATAAACATAACGTTTTTACTATTTCATCAGAATTTTCATCAATATGCTATATTAATAAATATCATTTTCATTTTACAAAGCTGCAGGTGCTAAGAGATTTGTCTGTGATCTGTTAAGCCAGTTGTGGCAGCATGAAGAGCATAATCATGCACTAACCCAGCAAATCATACTTCCTTTATTCTGTAATATTCACCACATTTATAGAGGAAGAACCATATGCCAGACATAGGTCTAAGTGCTTTCTATATGTTAACTCATTTAATCCTCACAACCACATTATAAGTTAGATGCCAGAGTAATCTTCACGCTGCAGGTGAAGAAACTGCAGCACAAGATTGGCTAAATAACTCACTCAAGGCTTCAGGATTAGAAGTGGCAAGACCAAGATTTGGGGTCAGGCACTGTGATTCCAAGGGGCTAAACTCCTAACCACTAGATCATAATCATATTGTGAGAATGGTTGAGATGACAACAGAGAAAATTAAGATTGATGAAAATGACCCTGTCCCCCTCCTCTTCTTTCATTTTATCCAAAATTGTAAGCATCTCCCTTACCAGATCTTTCAACTGAAAATCTAGCAATCAGCACTTTCCAACATGCTCTTTCCCTTGCATTTACTGAGCTGCTGGTAGATAGCAAATTTGCATCGGGAGCAAGAGAAGACGGAGAATTGTAGGTATAATAAGTAGATTACCCTGCTTTTAGAAAAGAATAATATCACTATTTCTTTTTACAAGTGCCTTAACTGTAGAGCTAGACAATTTCACTGTCAGAAAAACATCCAGAGAAAACAAGGCAAATTCAGCTAAGAAGTTACATCATAACGAAGGAAGAATCCATGGTATCCCATTTATCCATAGTAATGGAGGGGAAGAGAGAAATAGAAATAAGAAATGGGAAGTAAGAATTCCTGACATCTTTTTCTCTGGAGAAGCTAGAAAGCAGTGGGTTATTCCTAACCTGATGCCACTTGCATCTTCTGCTTCCATGCCTTGTTGTGCTTTTCCCCAAACTGTGCTGATTCCCAACTGGTCCAGAAGCAGAGGGGTGATTTCTTTTTTAGGTTTCAAATGTTATTCAATAATAGTTTCCACTGGGCAAGAATAACAAAATGTCATTGATGCCAATAAGTAGTTCATTAAGTGGAACGGATGAGAATGTTATTCAACATTTATACAGAAGACTTGTGATGAGACTCAACAACTGAGTTTAAAATCATCTTACTGACAACTCCTCTGCCAATTGCAACAGCATCAGTAGTTAGAGGCGTGTGCTCCTGTCTGGCTCTGCATTGCTAGCTTTGTGACCACAGGCTGGTTATTTAATGGATGTCTCAGCCTTCTTTTCAAACAGCCTCTCCCCCAGTATCCCTACTCAGAAGAGTCTCACTCCTGCAGTGTTCCTACTCCAGCCTGACTGGATGCATTTTTCTGCCCTCCCAGGCCTTCACTCTTGCTGCTCCCTCTCCAATGAGGGAGCAACGGCTTCCCTGTTGCTTCTCGAGCTCTTGGTCCCTATTATAAGAATGGCACTGGTATATGTCCGTGGACAATGCAGTCTTGCTCTACAGGAACAATCTACCTGAGCAAAAAGGAATTACCCAGACCTATTATTCAACACTGTGCAACAAAGTGAAGTTTAAAACATCATCAACATAATTATTTTCATTTTTGTTCACAGGGACTTTGGACAAAATTACTCAGGATTCCAAAATCTATACAGGTATATTTTTTCTCTCTATTTTATTGTTTTTGCTTTATAATTTATATGATTATTTTTCACTTTATGAATTCATTTTTAAATTCTTTTATTACTTGTTAAGCATTTAATAATTTTCTTTAACGTTTTGGGTTGAGATGAGCTGCTGAAATGACTAACCTGCTATGATCAATCCTACACTAAAGATTTTTACCATGAACAACCTATATAAAACCTATTAAAAACATTAATTAAAACCTTTAAATTTTAATGGAATGGAAAGAAGTAATAGTTTACTCTTAAATAGTTTTTTCTTTTATTTTTTATTACAAAATCAATATGTGTTAATTGTAGAAAATGTTGAGAATACAGATCCCAATCTCCACCCAAAATAGAAAAATTAAAGTCATTCATTATTCCAGCTTCTACAGATAACCACCAAAAACAGTTTAGTGGTTTTAGCATTTTCATATATTATTTATGCACTACATGTATATACATGTATTTATATATAAGTAGGGTCATAATGTATACTCTTATAACCTGATTTTTTTGTTTGACATATCAGTAATACTTTTATTATTATAAAATGTTTATTCATTTTGTAGTTTTTGTTGGCTGCATTGTATTTCAACAGGATACCCAATAATGCTTTAATCAATTTGATATTACTTTACAATTACTTTTTTCTGAATTTTTCACCATTCCAAACAGCATTTATAGCATTGTATACAGAGGTTATAGCTAAATCTCTATATATTAATGATTCTATGGACAAAATTAGAGCTTGATATTTGCACGCATTGCCAATTATTTCCCTTAGGTAAATTCCAAAATGAGCAACTCTTGAGTCAAAAGATGTGCAAAATTTAAACCTTAAAACAAAGCTATCATTTACCAAATGCTTGCTAAGTGCCAGGCACATTACATCTTTATCTAACTGCTGCAGCAACTTTCTCATTCCTATTTTACAGAATACAGAAAAGGAAGCTTGCAAGCTGAGTGACTTGCATGCTGTCAGTGCCCCTCTCATCATCCCTGCAGCCAAGGGCTCTTCAGGCCAGCACCTGGGATCTTCTGTTTGATGGCTGGGCTTATGCTAAACTGTAATTCCAGGGAATTTTAGTGTCCCTGGAAGCAACTCTTAACCAATGAGTGGTGGGAACTGGTGGATAAATACACCAGCTCCCTCATCTCTCCCCTGGGATAACTGATTTGTTTCTACACTGTTTCCTAGAACGTCCCAGAAGGACTAATCCATTGGCCCACAGTGGTAACTGGCTTGGCAATACACCTTTTGTTGGCTTCCTTCTTTTGCCTGACTCCCTTGCTGATAGAAGCCCTCCCAAATAAGCCAAATGTACTCAATTTCATGTCTTAAAGTCAGCTTCTGGGAAAACCCGAACCAAGTCATCAAGGTAGTGAGTTCAGCAGTACAAAAGCGTTCACCTATTACTGCCCATGCTTTTATAAAAACTCAAAGCATTCCTTGTAAGCTTTTATAAAATGTCCAAAAATGTGTATTTGAGCAAGAACTATGTGAAACATTCAGGCTGCAATCAAAAATATTTGTGACCAAGTTATTTCACGTTATTTATTTATTTCACAACTCTGGCACATATCGAGTTAGCCACACTCCCTAGAGCAGGGCACGCTTTTATCATTGGTCTGTGTGTGTCCCCTCAATTGTTCTTAATAAAATCTTTCTCCTTCATCTTCCCTCCTCACTCTGACTCCCTTTCCCCTCCATGGGCCCTCTCTAATGTGTCCCTAAAGAGTTTCTCTGGGACAGATATTCCCAGGAGTGGGCTGGTGTGTCCCAAGGGAATCACACACAGATTCACTCACACCATCACTCTTGGAATGGCTACACCAGCTTACCCTCCCAACTGCAGTTTTTATAATCTCACATCCTTGCCAACCTTTGACACTATTTGGCTTTCTAACTTTCTAATTTTTTGTCTCAAAGTCATGCTTTTGTGCAAAACAATATTAAACTCCTCCCTTGAAATGCTCACAAGAGAAATCTGTGACACATGTCTATATAGCCAGACCATGATCATTTAGGAGCCAAATGTCATTTTGTGGATTGTCGGTTTATTTATCTTCTTTCTCTTTCTCCATTATTGGCCATCATCTTCATCATTAAAAACAATCAATAAGGGGCCGGGCAAGGTGGCTCATGCCTGTAATCTCAGCAGCACTTTGGGAGGCCAAGGCAGGTGAATCACTGGAGGTCAGGAGTTTGAGACCAGCCTGGCCAATATGGTAAAACCCTGTTTCTATTAAAAATACAAAAATCAGCAGGGCATGGTGGTGCACACTTGTAACCCCAGCTATTCCAGAGTCTGAGGCAAGAGAATAGCTTGAACTCAGGAGGCGGAGGTTGCAGTGAACTGAGACTGCACCACTGCACTCCAGCCTGGTTGGCAGAGTGAGACACCATCTCAAACAAACAAACAAATAAAACAATAAGTAAGGGTCAACAGAAGACAGTCATGAGGAAAAATGGAGATTTAATCTTAAATTCATTTTATTGGTTATTAATGAAACTTGTGTTGATTAAGGGAGAAAGTTGAAATTACCGGGTAAAATAGTTTTTTACAAGTATATGGATTGAATATTAGGAGTATGGTATTAATGATATTTTTAAATCCTAGTGTATGTTATTGTCAATGCGCACCAATTATACTGTATAATCTCTAAAGTCAATATTGCTGTTAATTGAAGATGAAGTAACTGCTTACACTAAAGATACCTTTGAGAATGTTTTGGATAAGTTTTAATATACTTGATTACGTTTTTCCTTTCTGAAGTTCCCCCTTTCATCTCTTAGAGGAATTATATATAATTTGGCTAAATTTATAATGATGAAGCCACACACTTATTCCTGTTTAACACGTATAATCCTATATTCATCTCTGAGTTCTTCCAGGTGTAATGCCTCTTCTTCTTTTGCGGCATCTAGATCAACGAGTGTTGATAACAGCTGTGCCATTGCCTCTAGGTCTGTCATACAATTAGTCTTGTGATGAGCTATGCAGGTTGCTTTATTGCTCCAGCGACCATTTTCATATGCTAGGCCTTGAACTTTAAGGAGTATACATACATTATGTTCCATATGTCACTATTCAGTACAGTTGATCAGAGTATTCAATTTTCAGATTCTTAAACCTCATCCTTTTAGGATGAACTAAATAAAAAATTTTATCCTTTCCTTCATTTTCTCTCACCATGAATATCAGGAGTTTTTGTACTGTTTCTTAAAATGTGAATACCTAGAAACAAAAACTTCAGCTTTGTAAAGAGCTACTGTAGCAGTACTTTTTTATTTAAATGAATAAGTAAAATAATCATGAAGTTTTGGCCCAAGTGGTATTCTAGATCTCAAGGGAAATGAAAACCAGCTTTCACATTAAAAAAAAAAATCAATAAATTTTATTACTAGAAAATTAGTATTTATATTAATTTAGGCCACAAACTTTCTATCCTGACATAAAACCTTTCTTTATTCATAGGAAAGTTTGTAAATTGTAAATTGTTACCTTACAGATTCCTGTTTCAAAAAAATAAATGTTTTAATTTTTTTAGCTTTCTGATTTTCTACAATGCTTTCGTCATTTAAATGAAAAATACTGTAATTTATATGACAAATACTATAATCATTTAAAATAAGAAAAAATGCATATTTTTCTAAGCCGTAACATTGTAAAAAAAATTTAGAGACATTTTAAAAAATTAAATTAAAAATGATTTAAAGAGAAACTCCCTATTGATGAGGAAATGAAAAAAAAATCAATTTACTAAGATTCTATTCTGTCATCTTCACTACAGAAACTGTGATAAATTATTACCATAATGTTATCTATTTCAATGTTTCAGAAAGGATGCAACTTTAAATATAAAGATAACAATTATTTGTAAAACATTTTGTTTTCATAATTCCCAAATTATTATAACACATTTTTGTAAACTACCTAAAATGCTATTTTCTAAGTAATGCTATTTCCAAGCAACTATTCAAAATAAGATCATATATGGAATACATGTTTATACTATGCCTTAAGTTATTGCATAACAATTCTGAATAAGACATTTTCTATATAGTTTGTAAATAAACATATTTTAAAATCAGAAAATATTATTCCCTTAACCATATTTTAAAATCAGAAAATATTATTCCCTTTTAATGTTAGTTTTAAAAAATGCTTTCTTTTGCTTATCAGATACTGAATATTTTGAACATTACTTAGCAAAACGTATGAAATGAAAATGAGGTCAGCGCTGTTTGGGTACTGGTGGAAGTGTGAGTGTATGTGTTGGGGGTGATGCTAAATAGACAGAGGTCTGAGCTGCAACAATTGGGGGAAATGGGATCTGTAACAGCTGCTCCTTTTAGATTCCCCAAGAAGGAGATTGCCTGAGGTGGGCCACAGGACAAAAGGATAAAGCAGATGAAAACTCTGATGTAAAGCAGGAAAATGACTGCTGAGACCGCCGAGCCTACACCTGAATCATCTCAAGCTGAGTGGCGAGCCCTCTTTAGCATGCCTCAGAAGCTGGCGATGAGCTACACACGACCAGGAGGCAAACTGGCTGCAAGCAGGCTTGTCTGCATGTTATGTATAATGATAACCAGCCATCCTCTGGGAGAAGGGGCCATGATTTCCTCTCTGGCAGCATCTGAGCTCCCCTCAGATACCCAGACTATTAAACCAAGGACAGAAGGGTACATTTTAGGTAAGGATTTCTAACTGGCAAGTAAAGACAACTTCTATTTAATGGGCAATGAGCAGCTCTGATGTTTAAAGAAAGAAATAACTTAATTTTTAAAGAATAAATGTCATAGTTTTAACTCGAAAAGTTATTAATAAATTAATAATAGAACTTTTTTTTCATAAAATATTGGCTTATCTTCCTTCCATTATATAAAAATATGTGTCAATGTAAAGATAAATTTAGGTACTATGTGATTTACATATGATAAATAGTAAATTACAATTAAGAATAAAATAAGAAAGTAGAGACTTTGAATCCATACTCAACAAATGCAAGCGACTACAGTATCATTGCTATCATTATCCAGTGCTAATTACATCAGTCTGTAGTGATAATGGTATTTTACCTTTGAGAACAGTTTAAAGTGTAAACCTACATTTTAAACTTTTGGTCTTCACAAAGACACAGTGAAGCTGCCATTAGGATTGTCATTTTACAAATGAAACTGAGCCTCCAAGAAGTTAAGTGACTAACCTAAGGTCACACAGCTAGTGCAGAGCAGACAGGACTAAAATCCATGTCTGCCAGCTCCAAGTCTCACGTGCTCTTTCTGTACCACAGTTACTTCTGATATGAACATTGTACATCAAAACCTACTGCCATTTCACATATTTGGTCACTTATACTTAGAATGCCATTGCTATGTATGACTTGACCTATATCACATTAAAATGCTCATTATCATATAATGCACGCACATAAACATCTCCTTCAGATACCTTTATGCAGACTTTACCAACACATTTAACATTTTTCCTGTGCTAACTAGTGGTTTGAGAACATCGTAGGTCTAGAGCAGAAGCCAGACACTGACTTTGTAGACGTATGATCATCCAGCAGTTTGAAAAAAAATTATTTTATGTATATTGATGGTAACATAATAGTTTTAGTTGTCTGTGTGTTAGGCCCCATGCCACAAACTTTAGACACATTTTCTTATTTAATTCTCACAAAGCTGTGCTGAGTTAGAGAGTAGGATGCTCCCCATCTTACAGAAGAGAAAAATAATTTTCAGAAAGGTTAAGTCAGTTACTTGTTCAATATCACGTGGTGAGGTGGTAGCAGATCTGGGATTCCATCCTTGAATAGTTTGATTTTAAAGCCCATCATTTAATGATGTTGCCATCTCACTCCAAAGAGCTGATAAATGTACTCTCTAAAAAGCATTTTGAGAGTGCCTTATCTGAGAAATGCTAGCATTTACTGCCTTTACTTCATGGAAATGTCAAATGATCAAAGATTTGGTAGCAGATGTGAGCATCTATATCCATTCCAGGAAATTCTAATATCATGACGTCATACTAAACTGGCTGCAGCTGTCATCTACATGCAACCAAGAGATGTTAGGGAAGAGTGTGAATGCAGCTATGAAGAAGCCGTTGCTCTTGTAGACAAACTGATTCAGACTACAGATAGAATAAATGTGATGTCCATCAGAAAGATTCATCCTATTACTATATCCTGCAGACATTCGGAACTCTACAGCTGAAGTCTTGGAAATAACACAGAAAGGACCCAAAGGAACACTGAGTCTCAGACAGCCTCTCTCTTGATTCCTCCATTGCCTTGGCTTCTTGGTTCTCATTTCCTCCCCCTCTTGTTTATTATTTTTTATTCACATTTGTTTCTTCTGACAAACAATTTTAAAGAATTTCTTACATATAGTGTAAGAAAATTTAAAAAATGATTAATGCAAGTGTATTTGCTTGCCTTTCCCAGACTATGAATTCTGGCATAGCCCATTTGACACTCCTTTTCACAAATCAGCGTTACCTCTATTGGGTTCTGTTTGCACAAAAGAGTTATAATTTTTCAGAGGAATGGGTTGTACGAAGTAGAGATGAGACTTCTGAAAGAGCCAAGATTTATTGACCTGAGAGAGAAAAGAAGGCAGGAGAGAGAGAGAAGGGAGAGGAGTGGCATCCACATGTAAGTGGAATACAGGAGGGACCTTTTGGGTTTAGGGAGTGACATAAAGATATGGGTTTTTGAATATCCTGTGATAGACAAATTGAAAAATTAGAGAAATAGAAGGAAAGAGGATTTTAAGAAATAATAGTGCTGTGAGTTAAGATGATCTCTTTTACTGTTCTTTAAAGGTGATTAAGTAGAAATTAAAATTACTTTTAGTTTAGATTGCTGAATTTTTTCTTTTAATATGTCATCATACAAAGCCTGAGCCTTGGGGAACCCTGAGATTTATTTGGGTCACATAATGGTTTCAGCAGTAGATAGAAATGTGTCTTCATTTATTAAAGTGACCAAAGAAGAAATGATTTTTTGGTATGTCACTGTGAAATCTGCCAACGCATTTGCATATCAGCTAGATTATCCCTTGATTTAAGAGCCCACTGCTATAAACAATGGGTTGACTTTTAAAAGAGAGGTAAACTATATACAGAAAGAAACTAAATGGAAACAACCGTAAGAACTATTTCCCCCCAAACATTCTGTCAGCTAAACATTACAAAGCAAATAAATCACTGTTAGAAATGACTTCTCATAGAGTATGGCTTTATCTTTGCTTACATTTATTAAGTTGAAAAAATTTATTACTTAGTGAAACATTAAGAATATATTATTTTACAAACATGATACATCTCCTCCATTGTTAACATATATCAAACAAATAAAAATTTTTGGAATTTTTTTCTGATACAGCAGTTCCTCCTTGTATGTGGGAATATGTTCCAAGACACCCAGTGGATGCCTGAAACTTCAGAGAGTACTGAATCCTATATTCACTGCTTTTTCCTATACAGTCATGGGCAGGTGGCTTATACAGCATGGATACTCTCAATGAAGGGATGATTCATGTCCCAGATGGTATGGAGTGGGACAGCACGAGATTTCACTGTGCCTCTCAGAATGGTGCATAATTAAAAACTTATGAATTTTTATTTCTGAAATTTTTCCATTTAATATTACAGACTGTGGTTGACCATCAGCAACAAACTGTGGAAAGTAAAACCTCAGATGAGGGAAGACTACTGTGTATTACTTATTTGCATTTTTCTATGTGATGCTACTGGTGAGACTAGAGATATAGGTCAATCACATCTACAAGCTAACACTAATGTTAGAAGCATTCTAAACTGTTATAAAGATGCTAATGTATGTAAACGGAGATGGCTACTGTTTTGTATATGGAATAATTAAATAATAAATATGAATCTTATACTTTAAAAGCAAATGAAATAGAATGTGTTGAATTTTGTTTTCATAATATAATTTTTAAGTTACATTACTGCAAAGTAATGGAAAGCAAATAATTATCTGCATGTTTTAAAGACTGAATAAAGTTGGTGTTCCTAGAATCCGTAAGTGGATTGAAGTATTTAGGGAGAAAGAGAATTCATACATAAAAATGAAGGGCTTAGAAAGGCCCTTCCTTTTCCTTAAAATAACTTTACGGTTGGCATATGGCTGGTCCAATTTTATACAAAGCCTTAGATGTGATTCTTAGTAAAATATTTTTTTCTTTCAAATCTTAGGACTTTATAAGATACCTCCTAAAATTTGGAATTTACCCTACTTGGAACATTTACAGGTCTAAATTGATGATGGCCAAAGGGAATTACGATTTCGTTCCCCAGCACATGGCATATGCAGGTAGCATTTTCCTTGTTAAATGTCAGGGTCTCCATGACCTCTTGCACAGATTTATTAGCGTAACTATTTTTTCTCTTCACCAAATACCCTTCCCTTACTGGTTGGTTTTTCAGCCCTAAATAAATCTACTATTTGTTTTTAGTTTAGCTCTATGCTGTCATTTAGTAAAGAACCCTTTATCAGCAAGGAAATGAGTCAAGGAAATGAGTTTTATTCATATGCTTGTAGCACATTCTTCTATTACATGTATTAATACTTTACTAATAAATTAAAGCCTTTCAATTAAGATACATTAGCAAAATTTCAAAATTCTTTCTATTTCAGATTAATAGAACTATTCATCAGGAATATTTACTTGTGTTTACACAAGTTTCTTTGAAAAAAATGTAAAAAATCTTTATAGATGAATAACATTATTGGAAGAAAGAAAATTGTGAGAGGTAGAAGTTGGATTCAGAGGCAAGATACTGAAAATTTGAAAATATTCCAATTCATCAATTTGAAATATAAGTGAGAGAATAAAATGGTGTATCGAATTAGTGACAATGATTAAAGATAGATAGACTGAATATGAAAAGGGAAGGAAAATGCTAAATCTAACACGACAAAGCTCTTTCTGAGCCTTCTTACCCCTCTTCACAGCTATACTGTGAGAGGAACATCGCCAGTGCTTTAAAACAGGTGAAGACAATGTTGGTAACACTGTGGAAGGTTGGAAAGTAGAATACAAGAGGATCTCAAAAGAAAACTTTAAAAAATATATGTTGAATATTTACTTTGTGATTATATGACTGGTTAGATCTCCAATCAATCAGGGAATCAATCCTTACCTATTTATTTCTATTTTATTTTATCATTTTAAATATATATACACACACAAGCATATATATAACAGTATATTCACTAAATAAGGAGTGCACTGTAAGCTAGAAAGAGTGCCATCACAGAAGACCCTGCAGATAGGAAGATATGTGGAAATTTGCAAGCAGATAATAGATCACTTATGTAACATGGTTACTTTCACCAGGTCCAGAAACGAAAAATTAAAAGGAGATTCAATTGAAAATTTGAAGAATGTCCTTTTATCTCAAAGGAAGCAGAAAAGTGGCTAAGACAGGACACTAAGTAGAGTGAAAAGACATTGCCTTCAAATCTGAAGTCAAAGCAAAGCTCTCTTCAAATGTTATGCTTGGCTTCTGCAAGTCTACAGTTCTGGGTGAGCTATGTCCAAGAAGGCAACAATATTCTTCCATAAATATGCTGCCAAAATGTAGGCTCTGAAGAAAGCCCCAGGCTTTTCCCAACTGCAAAGGCTATTTGATGATAGCAGTGAACCTGAGGGCTGGAATATGGCCCTGCCTAGTTTCCCAAAGCCTCTATTCTGACTGGAGAATTAAATGACAAAAATTAATTAAACCTAATTCCAATCCAGGTACATGTCTGGGGGACAGAGGTAGAGTTCCTAGTGGAAATATCTGCATAGAGTGGTCTCATTCCAGCCCAAATCCCAGGATTTCGCAGTTTGCAAAAATGCGCAGTTTGCATGTCTGTTTCTTTTAGAAATACCCGGTATGAAATCATCTATTCTATGTTCCTCTTGCCTTCCCAGACACTCCTGCTTAAGCTCTTTTGTACCTCCCTCCTTCATCCAGTTTGGCTCTAGGCCTTTTTCTTTCAACACTATTAACTCTCTCTAGGAAATTCTCATCCACTCCACAGCTTCGATTGGCTGAAAACATACAAATTTACAGAATGTATTGTGTTCTCCAGAGAAACAGAAGCAATAAGATAGATGCAAAACCTCTTCTAATCACCCTATGTAGCCATTTCTTAGGCCTGACGGAACAAACTGAGACAAAATAAATGTCTTAAAATAACAGAAATGCATTCATTAATATTTTCTCATAGTCTCTCATATATTGTTACTTATTATAAGGTACTGGCTGCTCTGATTATGAAGGCTGAGAAATCCCACTATCTGCTGTCCGTAAACCGGATACCCAGGAGAGCTGGTGGTGTAGTTTGAAGGCCTGCCAACTGGAGAGCCAGTGACGCAGATTCAGACTGGGTCTGAAGACCTGAGAACCATCTGTGCTAACAGTAGAAGATCAATGTCTCTGCTCCAACAGTCTGGACAAGTAAATTTGCCCTTCCTCTCCCTTTTTGTTCTGCTGAAGCCCTCAATGGATTAAATAGTGCCCATCCACATAGGGGAAGGCCATCTGCTTTACTCAACCCACCGATTCAAATGGTAATCTTCTCCAGAAACACCCTCACAGACACACCCAGAAACGTTTAGCCAGCTATCTATGTGGGTATCCCATGACCTAGCCAAGTTGACACATAAAATTAACTTTCACATATAATATCTCCAATCTAGGCTTCCTTTTAAGCTCCAGACCCTCATATTTAACTGTCTACTTGAACTCTCCTTGATACCTTTAAAACTCCTCCATTTCTACATAGCCCAAACTGAACTTCCCGTTTCACTGCAAGCCTTTCACATTCCCTACCCCTGTAAACACCACCAGCCTCCATCTAGTTTCACAGTCAGGAACTCAGGGCCCATCTTCACACCTCTGTTTCCCTCACCTCCTATACTTAACCTGTTACCTAGTCATTTATAACTTTTGAATCTGTCTTGTTCCCTCCTCCATCACTGCAACAGCTCAAGTCGAGAGACTTAGATTAGTGAAAAAATAATAAAAACAAATAATTATCAAAGGTGGACATTCTTTTAAAGCTTTACATAAATTATCTCTTATAATAGCCCTATGTATTCGTTCTCTAGGGCTGACATAAAAATTACTACAAGCTAAATGACTTAAAATAATAGAAATGTATTTTCTCCCAGCTTTGAAGGCTAGAATTCTGAAATCAACGTGTCAGCAGGGCTGTGATCTTTCTGAAAGCTCTAGGAGAGGAACCTTCCTTGCCTCTTCTATCTTCTTGTGGTTCCAGGGATTCCTTGACTTGTGACTGTATCACTGCACTGTCTGCCCTTGTCTTCATCTGGTCTTTTCCTCTGCATGTGTGGCTTCTTGTCTTCTGTTTTGAATCTTCCACCGTTTTCTTATAAGGATGTTTGTCTTCATATTTAGAGTCCACCTAGATAATCCAGGATGATCACTTGATCTCAGGGTCTTTAACTTAGTTACATCTGCATTCACAGCTTCCAGGGATTAGGAAGTAGGTTTTTTTTTTTGGGGGGGGGCAACATTTAACCCATTACCCTTTACAAAGTAAGAATAGTTATTAGTCCCACTGGATAGATGGGGCAAGTGAGACTTAAAGAGTGTAAGGGACTTGACCAATGTCACACAGTTAATAGGTTGTAGGGACTTGAGATTCACATATACTTTCAGAGGAACAATTTCAATATTCTTCTGAAAGGAGTTACAGTTTCAAGTAAAGTAATTCATCCCTTGGATGTCAAATATTCCTTCCTCAATCTATTCACTACTCTATTATTCCATACCACTAGGTATAGGATACACCAGCATTTCCACCTATAGGAATCTACTCTATGGATAAATTTGTCACATCTGATGAAACTGTTCACTGCCACATCCTTTACCATAAAAGTTATTAGAAATATCCTTAATGCCCAGCAGTAGAAGATGGTTGAATCCATTATGGCACAGCCACACAATGGGATATCATGTAGCCCTATTAAGATGAGGCTTGTCAAAATTAACACAGAAATGGAAAATCAAATACTTCATGTTCTCACTTATAAGTGGGAGCTAAGCCTTGGGTACTGATGGACATAAAGATGGGAACAAAAGATGACCAGAGGGAAGAGGGCAATGGTACTATGCTCACTACCTGGGTGACAGGATCAATCATACCCCAAACCTCAGCATCACAAAGTATACTCAGATAACAAGCCTGCACATGTACCCCTGAATCTAAAAGTTTAAATTATAAATAAATAAATAATAATGTGAAACTTGTTTACAGTTAATAATGGTGTATTATATACTTGAAATTTACTGAGACTAAATCTTACATGTCCTCACACACATACAAAAGAGGTTAATATGGGAGGTGATGAACAGCCCAATTAGTTTGACTGGGGAAATAATTTCCCAATATATACATATATCAGAACATCAGATCTTACGTCTTAAATATATGCAATGTTTATCTGTCAATTATACCTCAATAAAGCTGGAAAAATTAAAAAATAAAATTAGGCATGCCTATATGGACTAGTATGGAAGAAATTAACTCAAGGTGCAGAACAGTGCATATAAAATGCAACAAGTTTCTAAATAACACCAAGGAAACATATATATGCACTTTATATATATTTGAATATATAGAATATTCACTGTGTTTGTCTTTGAGGAAAGAACTGTGAGACTGAGTATAGGGAAGGAAAGAAGGTTTAGTTTTCATTGTGAATTTTATTGTATTGTTTGAATTTATTTTGTGCTTGCATTACTTGAGAGAGAGAGAGAGAATATCCATGCGCTAGTTTTTACTGAATTTTCCAACTTGACCTCCAGCTGAATCTCATCTTTCACCTAAGTCCCTGCTTCCCAACTCACTGAGTATGTCCATGTTGAGTGTGTATACACGTGTGCACATGCATATATCTAGTGTTCTATCATTCTGGATTCTCACGTTTTCTACATGTGTAAATCCTGCCTCTCAAAAACTTTTTTGGTGCAGCCTCCCTGGTTTCCAGTGTTGGAACCAGCTGCTCTTCCTCTACACTTAAAAAGCCCCTGTTCAACTACTTTGAATTATGGTTGGTTATGCTTGCAAGTTGGTTACCCTCATTAAATTGACTCCTAAAGGGAAGTGTGCATCTGGTTGGTCTCTATGCTCCCCAGGGTATCAGAAACAAAGCATTGCTGAATTCTCATCATTAACTGAAAAATATTAAGCATAAGAGTAATCTAGGAAAACTGAAGTTTTCTACGATGCCCAATTGTAAGAGGGCTAGAGGAAAATATCTAGCCCAAATATAGGAATTCTTAGCAAAAAATATCTAAAGGAACAAAGAAGATCCCCAAAGCTAAAAATTAATCTAATACTATGTATCAAATTGGATTATTACAAGAGATGTAGGTGAAATACTTTAAATCCATAGTAGAGGTAAGAGAAGAACAAAAAATGACTTCAGTTATAATTCAGGAAAAATAGCTCTTGACATTTTTATTTGTTTGTTTGTTTTTAGCCAAACAAAACCTAGTTGCACAATAGGCAAACAGTGATTTGATCATAAAGCAGGCTACTTTTCAGACTGGGACTAACACCCACCTCCACCTCTGCTGCCTCCTCCTACACGCACTAAACATTATCAATGCAGCCCTCTCTGTTGCTTAATAACCACATTTTTGTGTGTGCAAGATTTCCCGAATCATATAAAATGACTAATTTCTTTCTTTGTTATTTACTTTTTACCGTCATTTAAACCTATTTCTTCTTGTCCTTGTTGTTGAGGAGTATAGAGGGCCATATTACCCCATTTATTTAACTTTCACATATCCCAAAGCACTTCATAGTAATTGATTACATACCACTGAACCTTCTATAAATAGTAAAACCAATTTTTATAATGCTTCTAGCATATTGCTATTCTGCTCTAATCTCCGCAAATAGGCACACCTATGTCAGGCCTAACTCATTTCTGTTGGCCTTGTAATAATGTATGGGAAAATATACTAAAATAAAAATTTAAAATGACAACAATTAAAAGTTTAACTTACTGTTAATGCTATGTCATATTCTTCAGCAGCTAAGTGTGCTAAGCCCAAGTAGTAACAGGCTTCCCCTTCCATCTTTTTGTCACTTCCTGAAGTGAAAATGTAAAAAAAAATTACCAGGCATTAAAGAAATTGACTTATTACAACAAATAGAATCCTTGCTTTTCAAGACAGTAGAAAATTATTATTTTTAAAAGTATGCAGTTGTATCAATAATCTCCAAAACCTAGCTGTATACTGAAAAAAAAAAAAGACTGATGTAGACACAATTTACCTGGATCACAGATATTAGAGTAAGATGCATTAGCAGTATAATTATGAGAGGTTTCCCTTTATAAACACAGCCCACTATTATCATTTTGACATTCATATATAATTTTATACCAGTCCATCATGTAAAGGCCTACAGTCATCTGGCATAGCTGCTACTACATACATAAAACAACTGATAATGGGTAACAACCTTAAATTGTGCACAAACATTCATACTCAATCACGTGGACTGACATTCAGCTAAGTTTCTAACTGCAGATAATTCACAAATTAATGAATTTTTATTTTGATTATGTTCTGTTTAAGAGCTATTGATTAAAGTGTAGGTGAGAGTAACTGACAGAGCTTAGTTTCCTGGTACAAAATTCCATGTGTATTTTGAAATCCAAACACTTTACTAATCACTAGTAATACTTTTCATTATTTTTTTGCAAGAAAGTTAGACTTTCTAATTCCTGTGGTATCTTAGTAATTTTATTTCAGGAATTAACCACTTTTTTCCAAAATAAAAATGTGTAAAGTTATAATGTGGTTCAACATGACATACTTCATACCATTGGGCAAATATATAACTTGTTTATATTTAGTATATTAAATGTAACATTGGCCTCTAACACGACTAACTCCCAGCTAATGCAAATGCTGAGTGATCTAACCTTTGTTTTTGGTCTTTGGAAAGTAAGTGATATGATTTTGATGTTTGTCCTCCCCAAATCTCATAGAAATGTGGTCCCCAGTGTTGGAGGTGGTACCTGTGGAAGGTATCTGTCATGGGGGCAGATCCTGCATGAATGTCTTGGTGCCATTCGAACAGTAATGAGTGAGCTCTTCCTCTATGAGTTCACATGAGAGCTGATGGCTTTAAAGAGCATGGCATCTCTCTTGCTCCTTCTCTTGCCATATGACATGCCTGCTCCCCTTTGCTTTCTGCCGTGATTGGAAGCTTCCTGAAACCCTCACCAGGAGGAGATGCTGGCACTCTGCTTCTTGTACAGTCTGCGGAGCTTTAGGTAAAAATTAACCTCTTTTCTTCATAAATTACCCACCCTCAGATATTCCTTGGTAGCAATGCAAAATAGACTAATACAGTTAGTATCCTTAGATTTCTGAGCTCCACATTCCAACCATGAAGGATGTTAGCAGGAACAATATTTCATGCTGCATTCACTCTCACCACTCACCAAATAACCACTGATGAAGCAGCTGCTCTTTGAAGAGTTCGAGAAAATAGGATGGCAAATGCCAGTGACAGTACTTTTTTCTTCTCTAGCTAGTTTGCTGATTGCAGAGAATCATACCTTCAAGATTTCACTTTAGCTGAGCTGATGATGCCAGTGATCCAGTAGGGGGAATTATAACTCCTATAATTCAGCTGTGCCCTAACTTTTTCTCTGCTATAGGTTTATGGGTTCTGGGGATTAAGGTTGGACTAGTGAAGGGAAAGACAGAATAGAAGAAAGAGGCTATGACAGGAAGCTACTTATTAGAGAGTTAAAAGCTGGCTGTATGTGGTATATATCTTCTGTGTCAAGTGGTGGAACTGTGTTAAAGCACTAGCAACTGGCTGGGCTGATATAGCATCATCATCTTAATCTCATTTTATGTGAGTGGAAGCTCAACAAAGAGGAGAAAAGAAAGAAAACATCTATTGCTACTGATAGAGAGATTTTGAGGCAGCTAATTGAAACAGTTTGGAAATACCAAATATTAGTTTTTAATTAGTATTTAAACATGAGAACTTTTCTTGTTCACTAATACAGGCAAAGTTAAGATAAAGTGAAAGCAATAACATAACAGAGAAAAATGTCGGTAAGAATAGGATTAACAACAACCAAAAAGAAAAGGTTAGATGTAAAATCTTGGCACTACTAAAATCGAATGACATACTAAAACTTATATTTTAGAGAATAGAGACATAAAGAGAGAGAAAATAAATAATAAAGAATAACTATGTGGTAAGGTGTATGCCGACGAGTGTTCTGGGGGAAAATAGAGCAGGGTAAGGGGAATTGAGAGCGCCAAGTAGGGGTCCAGAGGACAAAGCAGGTTTCAATATTAACTATGGTTGTCAGAGTAGACACCATTGAAAAAGTAGTATTCACAATAATGTGAAATTTAAAATACATAATAGAAATAAATTTGGGAAACCTGAATCCATGTGGAAATTAAAAACACTCCTAAATAAACAATAGGTCAAAGAAGAACACAAGGTAAGCCAGAAAATACTCTGAGATAGATGAAAATGGAAACACAACAAACCAAAATTTATGGGACACAACTAAAGATGTGCATAGAGGGACATTTATAGCTATAAATGTCTATATTTAAAAATAAGAAAGATCTTTCCACCTTATAAAAGTAAAAAAAAGAGGATACAACTAAACTCAAATCAAATAGAGGGAAGGAAATAGGAAAGACTAGAGTGGAAATGAATAAAACAGAAAAATAGAAAAACCATAGTGAAAATCAACAAAACAAAAAATGATTATTTGAAAAAGTCAATAAAATTAACAAATGTTTAGTTTGACCAAAGAAGAATTCCTTAAATTATTAAAATCAAGAATGAAAAAAGGGAAATAACTACAGATCTTACAGAAATAAAAAGGATTATAAAAGAATTTTGTGGACAATTACATACTAGTGAGTTAGATAAACTAGATGAAACAGATAAATTCATAGAAAGACACAAACTACTGAAATTGACTCAAGAAGAAATCAAAACTCTGAACAAATTTGTAACAAGTAAAGTAACGGAATTATTAACTTCAAAAATTCTCTTGAAGAAAAGGCCAGCCAGGCTCAGAGGACCTCACTGGTGAATTTTTAAAAAATATTTTAAGAATTAACGCCAATCTTTCACAAACGTTTTAAAAAATTAAGAGAAAACACCTCCCAAATTGTTCTATAAGGCCAGTATTATTTTGACATCAAACTAGATAAAGACACTACAAGAAAAGAAAAATATAAGCTAATGTCCCCTATGAACATAGACAGAAAAATCCTTAACAAAATTACAAAGAAAAATCAGTAGCATATAAGAAGAATTATACACCATGATAAAGTGGAATTTAGCCCAGTGATGCAAGTTTGGTTCAACATATGCTAATCAATCCATATAACATACCATATTAATATGATAAAAGACAAAAACACATGACCATCGCAATAGATGTATGAAAAAAGCATTTGGCAACATCCAACCCCCTTTCATGCTAAAAACCCTCAACAAACTTGGAATAGAAGGGAACTTTCTCAACATAGTAAAGGGCATCTACAAAAAACCCTCAATATACATCATACTTGTGTTTAAAACTGTTGTGCTAGAGGTTCTAGTCACATAAATTAGGCAAGAGAAAGATAAGACACAGATAGGAAGCAGCAAACTATATTTGCAGATAACAATCTTGTGTATACAGAATCCTAAAGAATCCAAAACAAACTATCAAAGCTAATAAATGAATTTAACAAGGCTGCAAACTATAAGATCAATATAGAAGTCAGTTTTATTTTTACTTATAGGTAATGAACAATTTGAAAATGAAATTAAGAAACAACTCCATTTACAATAGCATCAAAAGAATAAAATGTTAAAAATAAATTTAACAAAAGAAGGCAGGACATTTACACTGACAACTGTAAAACGTCACTGAAAGAAATTAAAGATTATTTAAATAAATGGACAGGTATCCCATTGAATATGGATTGAAAAACATAGTGATAAGATGGCAATATTCCCTAAATTGATTGACAGATTCAGTGCAATTCCTACCAAAATTCCAGCTCCCCTTTTAGCAGAAATTGACAGGCTGATCCTAAAACGCATGTGGAAACGCAAGTGATGAGAACAGCCAAAGCAAACTTGAAAAAGAACAACATTACAAGACATATTCCCCCATTTCAAAACTTACTACAAAACTAGAGTAATAAAATCTATGTATTACTGTAGTTGTAGGTTAGACAAGAAAGATCAAGACAATAGCATTAGAATCCAGAAAACAACTTTCACATATATGATCAAATGATTTTATATAGGGTGTCATGACAATTTATTGAGAAAAGAATAATGTTTTCAACAAGCAGTACTAGTACAAGTGGATATCCACTTTCAAAATAGGTAGTTGTACCCTCCTTACACCACATATGCATGCATGTGAGTGCACACACACACACACACACACACACTTCAAAATAGATGATGAACTTAAATATAGTTAAAACTATAAAACTCTCAAAGCATAGAAGTAAATCACTATGACCTTGGATTGGTAAAGCCTTCTTAGTTATGATATCAAAAACAAGAATAGTAAAAGAAAAACCAGACAAATTGAACTTTATCAAAATTAAAAACTTGTGCTTCAATGAATACCATCAGAAAGGGAAAATAAAACCCATAGGAGAAAATATTTTCAAATCATATGTCTGATGAAAGACTTGTATATAAAATATGTACAGAATTTTAAAAACTCAATAAAAAAACAATTAAAACTGGGCAAAGAATCTGAATAAAAATTTCTGCAGAGAAGATATACAAATGGCCAAGAAGCACATGAAAAAATGCTCAATGTTACTGGCCAACAGGGAAATGCAAATCAAATCCACAGTGAGAGACCACATTACACCAACTAGGATGAGTATAATGAAGAAGACGAAAGTAACAAGTGCTGGTGAGGAAGTGGCTAAACTGAAACTCTCACATATTACTAGTGGAAATGTCAAATGGTGAAGCCACTTTGGAAAACTGACAGTTCCTCAGTAAATTGAACACAGTTATCATATAACCCAGCAATGCCACTCCTAAGCATATAATTAAGACCTTGGAAAAGTTGTACACAAATATTCATTCTAGCATTATTCATAATGGGCAAAAGGTGGAAACAATTCATATGTCCATCAACTGATGAATGAATAAAGAAAATGTGGTACAACCATGCAATGGAATGTGATTTGGCCCTATATGGTAGATGAACCTTGAAAACATGTTAAGTAAAAGATGTTGGCTGATGCTGCACTTGTGCCTTACACCAATGTACCCTAGCAAAAGAGTTGGTCAACAGTGGGTGACCCCTTAAATATATGTAAACCAACTTCTTGGTAAGTGAGAGATGCTTTTTGAAAGAAGACCACTTGACAGGCTCTGGCTGTTGGAAGAGACCCAGGAACTTTCTTTCTTTGTGAACTACCTTAAAACTTAGCAAATGTGAACCTAAAATAAAATATCTCTTCCTAATCAATGCATTCCTTTTCATTGAAATTCCATATAACTTTCCATGTGACTAAAGTTTGCTGCTAAAATTGATCTAAGAGCTAACTATGTGTTTACCCCTTTGGGAGAAGATACTAGACAACCACTTATTCAAAAGCAGCTTATTTAATGAGATACCTCTTTCAGGGGGTGATTTTCTGTGAGTAGGTTGACTAATATTATTAAAAGAAGTTAGAGAGACTAAGATGCTTGCTTTTACTCTTTAGTAAATTAAAATCACACCCAGAAAATCAGTCCAGCTCACTCTAAATAAGCCATCTATTATTTAATAAACCAATCAATTAAATATATCCATGAGCTAATAAACTTTGTTCAGGGGCATAACTTCTGTCTCTTACCTCCTTCATGAAAAGGCTACTCTAGGGAGAGATCCAAGATGGCCAATTACTAACAGCTCAGGATTGTAGCTCCCAGAGAAAGCGCAGAGAACGAGAGGATGCCACACTTTCAGACGAATTTTTGTTGCCCACGGGCCAGGAGATTCCCAGCGGAGGAGCCCCACAGGTTGCCAGCGTGACTCTTGTGGCCGGCGTGGCGGTTTTGCCCGCGCCTCAGCCCAGCGGTTCTTGGTGCAGAGTAAACAGGACGCGGTCCCCTTTTGGTCGACGTTTGGAGCTCCGGGAAGGCAGAGTTGCCCATTTACCTGATTGAAAAAGGGACTCAAGAGGGAAGCCAGACCAGAGATTCCGGGGCAGAAAAGCACCACGAATCTTAATGCTGCTGTTATAGCCGATGCAGTGGGTTGCTCAGATTTCGGCGCTGGGAATCAACAAGTTGGACGTCCACTCAGAGACCTAATTTGGAAGTCAGCAATTACAAAGACGACAGGTGGATAAACTCACAATGATGGGAAGAAACCAGCATAAAAAGGCTGAGAATACCCAAAATCAGAATGCCTCTCCTTCTACAGGGGATCACAGTTCCTCATCAACAAGGGAACAAGGCCTGATGGAGAACGAGTGCATTCCATTAACAGAATTAGGCTTCAGAAGGTGGATAATAAGGAACTTTTGTGAGCTACAAGAACAAGTTCTAGCCCAATGTAAAGAAACTAAGAACTTTGAAAAAAGGTTTGACGAAATGCTAACGAGAATAGACAATTTAGAGAGGAATATAAGTGAATTAACGGAACTGAAGAACACAATACGAGAACTTCGTGAAGTATGCACAGGTTTCAACAGTTGAATTGATCAAGCAGAAGAAAGGATATCAGAGGTCGAAGACCAACTTAATGAAATGAAATGAGAAGACAAGATTAGAGAAGAAAGAGTAAAAAGGAATGAGCAAAGTCTCCAAGAAATATGGGACTATGTGAAAAGACCTAATTTACGATTGATAGGTGTACCTGAATATCATGAAGGGAATGAATCCAAGCTGGAAAATATTTTTCAGGATATTATTCAGGAAAACTTTCCTAACCTAGTAAGGTAGGACAATACTCAATTCCAGGTAATCCAGAGAACACCACAAAGATATTCCTCAGTAGAGCAACCCCAAGACACATAATCGTTAGATTCACTAGGGTTGAAATAAAGGAGAAAATTCTAAGGGCAGCTAGAGGGAAAGGTCAGGTTACCCATAAAGGGAAGCCTATCAGACTCACAGCAGACCTCTCAGCAGAAACCCTACAAACTAGAAGAGAGTGGGGGTCAATATTCCATATCCTCAAAGAAAAGAATTTTCAACCCAGAATCTCATATCCAGCTAAACTAAGCTTCATAAGTGAAAGAAAAATAAAATTTTTTGCAAACAAGCAAGCACTCAGAGATTTTATCACCACCAGGCCTGCTTTACAAGAGCTTCTGAAAGAAGCACTACAAACAGAAAGGAACAA